>AWYD02004681.1:0-53066 GCA_000504365.2 Pseudocercospora pini-densiflorae CBS 125139 | reverse complement strand
TACCTAAAGAGGAAAGTATATCCCTTTTATCTAAGGTAAGAGAGTATATTATATATAGCCGAGATTATATAATTCTTAGTATTCGTAGAGATTTTAATACCTATTCTTAAGTAATATTAGATAGACAATAAGCAATACAATTATTTACTTATTCAGTTTAACGCTCCTAATAATGTAGTATTACGTAATGTAATCAACTGCGCTAAGCGTAATAAGCAGCGCAAGGTCACACGCATCCGAAGGCCATCGCTAGAAGCCGCTTTGCATTTGGTGGCGTTTTGCAAGCTCAGCTGCCCAACATTCACTTTATTATCTGATCTTATCTCCCTAGATCATCTTGATCTTGATCAGACTTCACTTCAAGACACACATTTGGGGGCCGAAATGGGCGTTTTCAACCAGATCCGTGGTCGCAAGACCGAGACTGTTACTGCAGACGCCGCAGTTGGATCGCATGGAGTTGTTGACGATGAGAAGACACCGAAGGACTTTGCTCATTCCGACAGCGACTCAGACAATCTAAGTTTGGAGGCTCGCAATGAGAAAGAAGTCCAAAAGCATCCCGATCAAGTCACAGCAGGAGCCCAAGAGGGTGTTCAGAAAGCAGAAGCCGCTGCCCTCGTCTGGACCAAGCCTGTCCTCTATGCTACCTTTGCCTGGTAAGCGATCGCGAAGTGAGTGGTAGACTCTACATACTGACACTTCTAACAGGATCTGGGTCTGCTTCTTCATGCTGGCCTTCCAGTCCTCAGTCATGAGCTATGCCACAGTGAACGCCTTCTCGACGTTCGCTAATGCGCCAGCATACACTACAGCACAAATACTTTCGGGGATTATTGGTGGTGTTCTCAAACTCCCAATCGCCAAGATTCTTAACATTTGGGGTCGTACAGAAGGGTACCTGACATTTTCGGCAATTTATCTGCTCGGCATGATAATTTTGACCTCTGCGAATGGACCAGACGCATACGCAGCTGGCTACGTCCTTTACTGGATTGGGTACGATGCACTGTATCTGATCCTCGACATCTTCGTCGCCGATACCACTGGTCTACGCAATCGAGCCTTCGCATGGGGTTTCGTCTCCACCCCGTTCATCTGCACCGCTTTCACAGGACCACTTGCAGCAAACTCATTCCTGGCTATGACGACGTGGAGATGGGCGATCGGAACATTCTGCATTGTTCAACCAGTTGTCTTCCTGCCACTGGCTTTCGTCTTCAAATACTACCAGAAGAAAGCTGAGAAGATGGGTATTTTCAAGCGGGAGTCCAGCAACCGCACTGCCTTGCAGTCGTTTGTTCATTACTTCCACCAATTCGACATCATTGGCGCTATTCTGATTATCGCGGCTTTCGTGCTCTTCCTTCTGCCATTCTCTCTGCAGACTTACGGACGCGCCGCTTTCGACTCTGCGACCTTCATCGCGATGGTCGTCATCGGATTCCTTCTCTTCTTCGTCTTTGCTGCTTGGGAGAAGTGGGGCGCACGTGTTCACTTTGTCAGATGGGAGCTTCTCAAGGAGCGCACAGTCCTCGGAGCTATGATTTTGGCCGCCGTGCTCTATTTCAGCTTCTACTCTTGGGACCTCCAGTTCTACAACTACGTCAAAGTCACCTACGCACTGGGCGTGACAGATGCAGGGTATATGACACAGATCTACAATGTCGGCTCAACCTTCTGGTCTGTCGTCTTCGGTGCCTGGGTCTACCTCACCAAGCGATTCAAGTACACCGCGCTCTTCTTCGGTCTGCCACTCATGTTCCTCGGCTCTGGTCTCATGGTCTACTTCCGAGGCGGCGAGCACGGTATTGGATACGTTGTCATGTGCCAAATCTTCATCGCTGTCTCCGGCGGTACTCTGGTCATTAGTCAAGACATGGCTGTCATGGCAGCAGCAGACCGTGAGGGTGTGCCAATGATGCTTTCGATTCTTGGATTGTCTGCAAGTGTTGGTGGCGCCATTGGCCAAGCTGTATCGACCTCGATCTACGGAAACGTCTTCCCGAGCGCTCTCGCGCGTGCACTTCCGGCCGATCTTCAAGGCAAGGTCTCCGAGCTCTACCTCGGAGGATATCTCACCCAAGAATTGTTCGTTCCGGGGACTACAATCCGAACAGCAGTCAACTACGCTTGGGGTCAGACACAGTATTATAGCTGCATTTCTGCTGTTGCTGTGCTCGTGCTCGGCATTCCAGCCATTGCTATCTGGAAGAACTACCGGGTCGACAAGCAACAGAACAAGGGTGTGGTTATCTAGAAGAGCATTATTGTAAATGGGTGGCGTTCGTAGCATTTCTCAATACCCTCATCAGTCGCTAGCTGTAGTTAATGGACATACGAATGTACGATATTCGCACGTAGAACGTTCACCATCATTTGCAACCTTCGAATCACCATAAGACTATCTGCTGCCAGCAGGAACCACTGCGTATCGGTTTCTTATAGCCATGCTACCTCAGCAAACGCGGCGGACTAGCGATCATGTGCCGTCAGTCCACTCGATCTTGCCAGCACACACCTCAAGAGGAGGCAGTTCTTATCAACGTCAAGCACCACTCTTTAGGTCCTTCAGACTCAGGATTGTGACCTCTCGGCCCTCCCGCCAGATCCAAGCAGCTCTTAGCAACTTCCATCAACCTTCAGGAGGGTATGCGGTGGCATCCGTGCCAAGGGATCTTTAAGCAACTTTCAGCATGTCTCACACACCGCAATACATCCGGTACGCCTCACTAGCGCGATTCAACGGCTCAGTGTTGCCGAAAGAAAACGAAAGTTGCTGAAAGTTGCTGAAAGTTGCTGAAAGTCGCTGACTGTGGTAATATTGACGAAAGTCTCGATGAAACTTTCTCCTGCTTTGAATGAAGGTAGACTGCAACCAGGCAAAACCCGAAGGATCAGCAAGGCAATGCGTCTTCGATTTGAGTTCCTCAGGAGAATGAAAGAGTAGTACCATTTGAGCTTGGCAAGGAGCGTACCCCTCTTTCCAAAGTAAATGACTACGTACGGGTCTTCTACTGGACCCCTGACTAGACTGTCGAGCATGACACCAGCTGCTTCATTGACGTGCATTCCGTCCTGCCTCCGACGACGATCAGGCCAAGTTACCCTCAACTTGAAGCTCCAGTTTTCCCTTCGCAGAATTCGTGATCAAGATAGTTCCGAGAGCCACCTGCTCCTGGTTGATGTTCCTGCGCAAAGTGGTTAGTGACAAGGTCGCCAAGATGTGAGACATGAACATCACTTACTCTTGAGGGATATCAATCTCAGCCGCTTCCTCTGGTGTCATCTCGCCATAATCGGTATGATATGGCTTCTCCTCATACGGAATGCTCTTCTCATCGAGCCAGTTCTTGATCTGATCAACCTCCCATTTATACTCGTACTCGCCAGTCTTTGCACCGACGATGGTGGCTTTTCCGCCATCGAAGGCGTTGCGACGCTCAGAGAAGCCGTCGTCAAGATGAGTCTTCCATTTGTTATTGGGGGAACTTTCCTGGTCAGGCAAGAAATGACCGAGATAGCACCCGGTGTCACTACAGACTGCAACACCGGTACAGCCGTCCAATCCGGCCGTTCCAAGATACTTGGGATACTGCTGCTGCTCGGCGTTCAGATAGCCCCAAGAATCTGTCTCGACATATATGGTCGTGCCCGAATCGCGTATGACATCGTCGACTTGGTCCTTATCGACAGCTCGTTTGGCGAGCACAGATGGAGGCTTGGAAAAGATAGGCCCTGCAGAGGCGAGGGACAGGAAGGCCAGAAAGGCTGCTTGTGGGGAGATTGACAACTTCATGTCGAAGAGTAGTAAAACTGTTGATTGCTTGTGGGTTGAATGCTGTTGATGCTTTCGTGAAGACAGCAGGTCGATCTACTGCCTTGATATATGCCCTCCATCACCGCTGCGCACAAGAGTGACCGGAGAGAAAGCGACGAAGGATTCATGATGGAATGGTTCCTGCTTTGAAATGCAGTAGCCGTTGCCCGGCTGTGCACTCCAGGTAGCAAGGCTATTCAACTCTCTCGCTTGGCGTGTAGCTGAATACGGACATCTGTCTCTGGTGTGACGGAGGATCCAGTAAGGCTACGGCTGCCTAGTATGGCACAGCAGCACCATCGTCCCTTCGCTGTGGCTCTCAACTCTTGGCGTTGGTAAAACTGATGTTGGCCGGTGTGCGGCCGTTCCAATGAAGTATTGAAGGTCTAAGCCATGACGGTGGTGCTTAAAGCTGCCTGATCGTGGAATGTCGCGGCAACTTTGGTGATGCGGAGCAAGCTGAACATCAGGAATGCAATCGTAGTTCCACAAGTCCCATGATGAGGCGGAGTTGAGCAGGCCGAACTTGTTCCGAAGAAGTGACGCAAAGCTGTGTACCTCAAGTGTAGATTTACAAGCATGTTTCGCCCTAATCCAGCTATAAGGATTGCGATCGTGGAACGAATCTGGATGCTGGCTTCGACGCGGAGGGGTGGTCCTGCTATATTGGGCACATCGCGGCATGGTCTGTGCGCAAGGAGGATCGATCCTTCCAAATTTGGTGTCTTGTCCTATGTTCTTCTCAGCCACCAGGACTTCTTGACTGGTAACCCCAAACACAATTTCACTGCTCCGTCTTCACCTCATTTTGATTTCACAATCTTCTTTTCTCTCCAATTCAGCAGCACAACCAGCATGGCAGAGCCTGAAATACTTCTTGCGAAAGCTAGAGATGAGATAACTGCACAGGACAGGCACAGTCTGGAGCAGACTCTTCAGGAATGGCAAGATGCGACTGGGCTTGACGACGAATCTCTTCGACAAATGAACTGGGTGCAACATCCTTTGTACACAGTCCTCAAGGAAGCCGTCAAGCAAGACAGTCCAGACGCAGTCGAACTCTTAATAAACAAGTTCAAAAAAGTTCAGAAAGCCGTAGCCTCGCTCAGTATCCAGCATGACGCTCCGGGAACACTGGCATTGATGGTAGCGCGCGGCGTTGATGTGGAAGAGGAGATCACCGATCAGATTCCATCTCTATCAGCGTGAGTTGGAATCGCGTCCAGTACAACATAGGTCACTGACTTCATCCCATTAGCGAGGCAACGAAAAGTCCCAAAACCCTTCTGTGGCTGCTCGAACACGGCGCTGATCCAATGAAGAAAGCTAGAAATGGGAAGACAGTCCTCGATATCATGGCACAGTCCGCATCACCAGAAATTATACGGCAAGTGCTGGATCATGGAGGCCGTCCAAATGAATGCTACGCCTTACATGCTGCATGCAAGTGGCGAACGTCCAAGAGGCTAGAAGTCATCAAAATGCTTGTCGACGAGTATGGCGCGACCAACGTGAATGTTCTGGAATCCGAACACGACCCGGTAAATTTTGAGGTTTGGCGGAACTCGCCGCTTGGCACGCCTTTGCATTATGCCGCTCGGTTTGGCTCAGCGGATGCAGTAAGGTTCTTGCTTGCGAGAGGCGCCGACAAGAGTGTTCTTGACTCGGTTGGAAAGACGGCCATGGCGTGGGCGGAGCGAGGGTATACTTGTCCCAGAGCGGAGAATGTCGAGCTGCTTAGGTAGCCGTAGTTCCGATGGAAATTGGGTAATCACGGTGGAACCGAGTCCGATAGCGGTGGACATTTAGCACCATGGCTTCAAACCTAGGCTTCGGGACGATCTCATGTACAGATCAAGCCCGAGTAAATTTGCGCCTACAAAACGGCGTGAGTGCATTTCGTATAGTTCTGCCGCGACGGAGAAGTCTAGATGAATGACTAATAGCGTCCAGTCTCTCTCCTCCGCCCGCCACCGAGCTGATCAGATGGCAAGCCCGAGCCAGGTGTACTCATGCGCTTTAGTGGACTTGAAGTGCGACCATTTTCTCGACCTGCTCGAAGCTGATTGGTGCTGACCGCCTTTCTCAGAGGACTTGCTGCGTGACTGTAGACACCAAGACTGCCGCCATCTCCTTTGACAGGACTTCGCTCCCTCAAACGCTCATGGTGTGGTTTGAGCGGCGATGAAAAGTCTGCAGCACTGGCAACGCCTGTGCTCGGCCGCGAGTAGGATTGCGTTTGAGCATTGGCGTACCCATTCGGCGGAGTGTCGAAGCTTTCCAGTGCTGCGATTTGGCCAGAGTCGCGTCGGGAGGAAGGTCGTGAGGCTGACAGGTTTTGAGGGTCGTATTGGATTGCATAGTTCGGGTTGGGATTCGTGGAGAAGGCGCGCTTTACAATTGTAGTCGGCGTGTAGACATCCACTTCCCGAATCTTACTGCCACGTGGGGTTGTTGTGCCTCGAGTCTGAACTCCCACATCACGCACAGGCCTGTTGAGGAAAGGGTGCACGAATTTGGTGTCGTACTCGTTCATGACTTCGCCATGCACAAGAGCTTGATCCTTGGCTTGCTGCACGAATGATGACTTCATCAGCCACAATTGCAAGGAAAGCAGTGCGCTGAATGCGATCGCAGTGACCACAGTCACAGATGGTCTGGGATCCATGGCGGCCGGTGGCAGGAGTAGGTAGTAGATTAGGACGTGTCCAGGTGAGAACAGCGTGAAAAGGGTCAGGTTCAGCTCGTTCGGGGCCCAGATGTTCAGCTCCCATACTTCTCGCTCCGCATCTGGATATGCTCGGGATGCTGCTGTAGTAGTTGAAACGACGTGCTGCAGATAGCGCAGAGGTGATGAAGACAGTGGAGAGCTGTCGACGCGGACCCTTGATGCAGATGGCGTAGCGGGAGGCATGTCCACGGGCTGCTCAAAGAGACGGTAGGAGCGTTTCTTAAAGAAGGTCCAGAGAGCATTCAGACAGGCAAGTAAGGTGATCGAGTGCATTACTAACGCAGCCTGAAGTAGTCGTTAGATACAAATACCGCAGGACATATCAACTGTATCTGAGAGAGACTCACCATCCAGGCGAACCACCCACTACCGCCACTGCCATCTTCTCCAAAAACATCATCGCCGCGCTTGGTGGGTCCTCTCTTGCTTGCGCCTTGTGCGAGTATGAACACGACATGCAGTCCGAAGGCAATTGGTACTGCCCATATCTTCAACCACTCTTCGTATGCATCGTCATTGAGATATTCGGAAAGCCAAAGCAGGACATCGTAAGGATCGAGATAGGCCTTGATGCGCTCAGAGAGCGGCGCGCGGCGGACGAGGCGTGGCATCTTCGAGGTGTTTGGCGCGGCAGATCGAGGAGGTTGGAAGTCAAGTGTCGTAGCTACGGTATCGGGACAGTCCGGCCATCACAAGTCTTTCGACCCGCTTAGGTGAATTTCTTCGTCGCGTGTCTTCATCTGCAAGAGCTTTGGAAGACGTGTAGAGTTCAAAGTTTAGACAGGGTTTAGGCAGTTATGTAAGCATGAGACAGGGGTCGGCTTTCACGCGACGTGACTTTCAATCTCACGACATCCAGCACCTTTCACTTTTTTATCTGTCCTAATTGGCCTGCGGTATGGGTCGTCGAGATGCTCATATCTCACCTGCTCATGCAGCATGGATTGCAGCGCAAGCCCGCGTTTCGAAACGAACATCGACTCGCTCAGAACAACCAGAGGCCAGTATCAATGGACATGTCCGGAATCGTCCTGAATACACTCAGGTGCAACACGGAATACCACTCCTTGATCTTCCAACAGAGCTGCTTCACTTCATATTTGACTACCTGGACAAGACCACAATCTATAATGCTCGTACGACGTGCAAAGTTCTGGCCAAAGTCGGTGCCGAATATATACTTGATTCAATCCATGTCGTATATAAGCGAGACAATTTGGCAGAGCTTCTTGAGATCGCGAAGAAACCTGCTATGGCCAAATTCATCAATTCATTCTGGTTACAAGCCGATCGATTTGGCCCTGCTATGACTTTCCCTGAATGGGATCTGGAGCGAGAAGACCTCAAGCCATGGAATGAATACAACATATACCACGAACTACCGTTAGATCACGACTACGAGACATCAGCAGGACGGCGTGCTTTTGACAATGCGCGTAAGCGTTTTGAAAAGCGCAAGAAGGGCAAGCATAGTAAAGCAGCAATAGCGGATGCATACGAACTATATAAAGCTACCACTGCGGATCAGACGGACATTGTAGACGAACGTCTTGATTATCAATGCTTCTCTGAGCTCTTTGCGGCATGCTCGAATCTCACCGATGTAGCAGTCTCCATCGGGCATGGTACTTCAGGCTATATTGATAAGGGTCGCAAGGCATACAAGAATATCATGATGCATCCGTGCGGCGACATCAACTACCCCGATCAAGGGGTGCATCAATTCTGGACGGTTGTAGAAGCTTTGCATCACGCCAAACGCCAGCCACAATGCTTCTTTCTCGGTGATGTGTCGTACCGCATATTGAGGCATACCTGGCGAGATGCTCCGGTCGATCCCTTGGTCGAGAACCTGATGCAAAATCTCCGCGAGCTTCGCATCGGTTTCTCAGTCTATGACGATGAGCCAGTAGCGGGCGTGCCACACGATGTCATGGTCTTGAGGACTGAGTCAAATGAGCACTACCGTAGAGGACTCCTTGCAAAGTGGCTCGGGTCTGCTCAAAACTTGCGTATACTCAAGATACGCATGTGGCACACAGAATTCCGAGCGCCTTATGCGAGAATGGATGATGCACTGGGGACCACAGCTTGGCCGAAACTCCGAGAACTTGGTCTGAGCGAGTTTGCGGTGACTGAGGACTACTTAGTCAACCTTCTGCTTCGCCACAAAGATTCTCTACGGCGTCTATCGCTAAGTGACATCCACCTCTCTTCAGGTGCATTGGACTTCTTCCTCGATCGCGTTGGCGGCAAGCTTCCCAAGCTGCGGAAAGTCAAGCTTCGCGGTCATTTCCGCGATGCCTTCGATAGTGAAATGGAGTTTGCAGACGACGGTGCAGTCATCAACGGCGGGCGTGATGCTGCTGAATATCAGCTTTTGCATGGTGGCGAGCTTCTCAATCCTTACCTGGACAATGACGGGATGTTTCCAGAAGATGTGGACAACTATGAACCGCCTAGCAGAGTCGATGAGCCAGATGCCGGATACACTACTGATGGTTCGGAAGTCTCGTATGGTTCCGACGATTTCGACGACACCATTTAGAGGAGTCAATGGATTCGGCTGTTTCTGGACTCCGTAGCACAAGTTGCACGAAGAACAGACATCGACACAATGAGATCTGCTGTGCTTTAGCTGCGCGAGCGATGCGATCCACTGATCCAGTCAATGATTGAACATGGGATAATCCCATGAGCTTAGGGCCATTCGGCTCGAACAAAGCCGGGCTGATGGCCGGGATTTGACGTTGTTCCTCAGACAATGCCATGTCTTTGTGTCTTGCAACTTGCAAGATTGTCAGACCTGTCGTGCAATCTTCCTGGACCGCAGTGCGGCATCTCGAAATAGCACTGTATCCTTCGCAGGAGTGGTGAATGCTGAGCGCGGGTCTCATTCACTCGCACTCATGAATGAGAGACCCGCCCACAAAATTGGTGGGAACCTCGAGTAAGTACCCTCTGCCATGAATCTCGAACACAACCACCACCTCGTAATACTCACGCACTATGGCAGACTCGTGGCGCCCAGCTAGACTCATCTGGGTCGGCGACGACAGCGGGCTTCCAGGACCAGACTCGAATATCTTGAGCGGCAGCCTTGTCCCAGTAGGTAACGAGGACATTCGAGACAACGCGCTCATCCCACCATGCTTTCAATCCGATCAACTTCAGAGTCTGGCGGAAAGCTTGGGAGGGAAGTGGTTCTTCGACACGAAAGATGGCGCGCATAAAGAAGTACACCAGTCTCTTGTGATCTTCTCCGAAATGGCGCGACTATCAGGCTGTGCGATGGAGTACTGGACGTCGCAAAAGTTGATCGATACGTTGTTGAAACAGGATGTCCTTTCGATCGACGACATTCCAGACAGAACTCTGATCTACTTCTGCTGGACCACTGAGCCGAATGTGAGTATCATGCAAGTAATTTATCGCATTCTGCAAGAGCTGGGCAATCTACCCACGAATGCCAAGCGCGTCAGATGCTATCCCAACATTCGCGACCTGCGAGAGAGCGAGCGTAAGATCGGCGACATCAAGGCTCTTGATGACATTGCCAACGCATCTGCACTTCCTCAGTACCGGTTCCGACCGCAGACATGCACGGGCATATCGGATTGCACACTCGAGGAACCATTCGTCATGAAGAGAACACATTCGTCAACATCGACACACGTCAATCTCGAGCCCAAACAGGACATCTACACACGTCTTCCCTGCCGGGCATCTCATGATCCCTCCGCTAAGGACGAAGAGCCTACTCCGCGCATAACAAACTACAACAGGACATCGCTTGTAGAGCTCAAGGCCGCGTGCGAGCAGCGTGGTATCGACACAAGCGGTATTGTCAATATACGCGCTAAAGCAGAGTACATTGCGCTGTTGAGAGACGACATGATTGGTGCTACCTTCCCACCAGCCACCGGAGCAGAGACTTTCGATGCTTTCAACCACGCCCCTCGATGGTTCCATCAACAGAAAATCGACTCGCTCATCAACTTTGGCGAGTTCCGCGTCATCATCGCTATACTGCCATCTGCCGATGGTCTTCGCGGCCGAAAAGGGCACGTCTTCGAGGCATTCCATACCAAGCCGAGGAAGGACATGACGAATCCCATTGTTAGCACCATGAGCCGCGTGTCTGACGAGCTGCTGAATCAGGAGCATTGTGGTACCAAGACATACGGCGATCTCGAAGAGTACAGTCTCTGGGTATTCCACCAGCTGAGGGAGTATCAGGCGCTTCCCGCGAACATCGCCAACCACGACCCAGTGATCGAAGGTGATGCATTTGGCGACGTCGTCGACAAGGAGAACATCTCACCAGATCAGCCCGGTGAGAAGCTGAAGCGCTCACTCGATGGCGAAACGATTCTTCCACGGAAGTCACGCAAAGCCGACAATGGCAAAGCCATTGCGTCCCAGAGACACGAAGTTGGAAGAGGCGAAAGCATGTTCGAATCTCTTGAAGTGGGTGTGCGCTTGGACATTGGCGTCTCCTCCGCTGCAGACGGCCATAGATTCTTTGTCAATGAGATCACTCGCTCGTGGTATGGAGACTTGATTAGCTACAAGAGTGCTGAGCCGAGGACGAGAATCTGCTGTGCTTTGGCGAAGGCAGGATGCGAGTACTTCTTTGGCTATAACGGCGACGGAGGGACTGGCAGGCTCTGAAGTCATTGGAGGTGGTTCAAGCATGTTCTTCTTGAGGTAATGAAGAATTGGGAAGTCCTGTTATCTGCTCGGAAGATGCTCGGGCTAGGTACAATCTGCGTAAATGAAACATTTCAGAGGCATACGATGCGTGTAATGGCAAAACAGCAAGTTCTTGCTTCCTTCAGCTTTTGTTGTAGGTTCGCAGTAGCTTGTGTTCCAGTAGCATTGAGCTTGAGATCACAATCAAGAAATGGTCGATGGCGACTTGTGTTCGATGGTCCGCGCTTCCAAAATGACGTAAACTGTGTCTGAAAACATGAGCGCTTTGCATGTGATTGCTACTAAGCTTGGCCGAGACTTCGAAAACATTGAAGTTGCCATGAACTCGGAGCAGAATGAAGCAGCGTCGTCAGGCGACCAATATGACGAGAACACCATCATCAATCTTGTACTTGCGTTATATCAGGCGCTGATCGAGATTGGTGGCATCGACGAGTCGGACGTCATCTGGGCGCCTCCAGAAGGCCACAAGCTCGATATGTCAAAACTCGGCGACGACTCGAGGATCGACACGCGGATAGTGTCGCTAATGCAGAAACTTCCTATCATGAAGGATCGCAGCATCCAGATTCTGCCACTCTTGTCTTCTGTTGACTACCGCAGCGGATGGTGCCTGGCACGAAGTCGAAGTATTGACTACATCCCCGAAGGCTTGAACACATCCAATGCATTGCCAACAGTCATGATGCTCTTTGGTTCTGTGGAATCCGACGACGACACTGTCTTGTTAGATATCACTGATAGTAAGAGTAGGATCCTGTCATGCTGCAAATACAACGACTGACCTGAAGCCTCCAGACACGGTCCGCATCATGCATGGTCCAGTATATCCACCGCATACCTATCTCGATATTCCTACCCAGCACGCGCCTACCTACCTCCAGAACATGCTGGACAAATATTACGCTGGGTATCTGGTTCCTGATATGCGCGGCACGGTCGAGGAGATCGGTCCGTCTGGCTCAGTAAGTCTCGAGGAAAGCCATGATCGTCTTATTAGCAGTTTTTTGACCCCTTCTTTAGTCTCGCGCGCAAGAAGTGCACCGCACTTTGACAGAAGATTATGGTTGGCCTAACGCCTTTGATCGCGACGCATGGAAGCGCGATGCTCAGGATCTCGTCGATCGCTATCAACACAAGGACTTCATCGATGAGACTGGGGTTCGAGTGCGATTGCGAGATCTGTCAGGAGGATTGACTGCTGCATAGCAGAGTATGGCAGATTCAGCTCCGGTGCAGAAGCTGATATCGAGGCGGCGCTTTGTCAGACACGAGAGCATTAAGTCATCCGCCTCCCATTGCGATCCATGAGTACTTGATTCTCGGGAAGCCGATGATGCTGGCGCCAAAAAAAAAGATGATGGAGTGGTACAAACGGGAGGAGAAGAGAAGTGAAAGTCGAAGCCACCAAGGTCATTCAAGAACGGACTCAGCTCCGTTCCTCAAGACCCCTGAAACCACCGCATGCGTATCCAAGAAAGCCGCCAACTGTTCTTAGTAGTAAACAGCTACACACTTCATGTTCTTCTGTACATAATAATCTTGCACCCAAATGGCGCCGCCTTCTCGCATCACTCTCGTTCTTCGGCTCACTCTCGCCTTCTACACCGCGCTGGCCGCAGCAGCAGCGGGCGAACAAAAGCCATTGATTGCAGAACGCGGGTACAAAGTCGGCGAACGCATACCTGTCACATGTCTGAATAGAACCATGTACGCTATCCACTTTCCGAAGCAAGGGAGAATAAGAAACATATCCAACTAATTATCTTCTTTTTACTGCAGTGACACAGGCGAACACATAACCGACGCATCAGGCCAACTCTCCTACATCCCAGCTTTCACCTGCAACGAAACCGGTCGACCTCTCGAACTCATCTTCGGCGTGGAAAAAGACATAAATTGCACAATCGACTTCATCGACGATCCGTTCTTTCATTTACTGGAATTCTACGTCCACAACGATGCGCCCCTCACGTGTCGAATTCCCACGAAACCTTTACCTCCTGCGGTCTTCAAGGAGGATTATGAGCAAGGGACAAAAGATAATACGGATGGACAAGGGAGCTTGAGTGAGATATATACGCCTTTGATTATTGCTTTGGCGGGGACGTTGCAATTGAGTCATTTGCATGTTGCGACGCATATGAATGTTCTCGTGCATGCTGTGCCAAAGAGTGTGGAGCCTGGGACGATTGCTGCTGCGATTGCGTATTCGATAAGTAGGGATCCGCCTACGAGAATTGTGATTGGAGATGCGCTGCCTTTGCAGTTCAGTGTCAGGTGGTATCCGAATACGCTTTTGCCAAGTGGATGGCAGGGTGTTGGAGGACATTTGACATTTAGCACAATGGTGTACTGTCTGATCTCTGCCGGAGCCAGTGCAGCGATATGTTTGGCATATTTCAGAGGCGTGGAGCTGCCGAGAAGGCTGAAGAGTCATGGCAAGGACAGATTGGGTGGCATGGAAAGAGGAGGGTTTGGAGGTGGCCTTGGAAATGGGCTTGGTAGCGGGCTCGGTGGTTATGGCATATCTGGAGCAAATGGGTATGGATATGGCATCGGCAAGAGGGATTGAGAAGAGCTTCTGCAATTTCAGCGAGATTTGTACATGTATTTCAGCGCGGCGCATCCGGCGTTGTTATGCTGAGCAATCGGCATTAGGCGTATGTATTAAACTTTTGTCGTCAGGGCCCTTCCAAATGCCTGGAACAGGATTCCAACTCGTTTGACGGAAAGACCGGCAACGGCTGCTGGAAGACCTGTTTGGAACTGGAAGTTCTGATGTTGTGAACGTGCCTCGCCTTAGCTGCGCTGCACTGCACTGCTCCTCCACCAGCACGATGTCGGCCTCCATCAGGCCCGGGCGACGCATTCAGTCCTTTCCTGACATCGATATGCAGCAGTGTCTACCTTCAGGGCTCTTACGAAACGCAGCTTCCAACGACTATCGCAGTCACTCCGCGGGCATGTTGGCCTTTGCACCTCGAGGAATACAATGCGATCGTAACGAAGATTCGAAGCGGATAAATCGGTCTCAAGCAAGAACGGGTAGCCATCGACACAAGGGCGATATAGATATGTCTTGGTAGCAGTGTCGGCTCGTCGCTTGCGTCGGCAGAATCATTCTACCATCCACCTGCCGATCTCTCATATCCCGTGGAATTCTGGGCTTGTATCGCGTCAATTTGTGATCATGAGAAGAGTCCATTGCTGACCACAAGCTGTCATGTCGCCGACGACACCATGAATTCAAGAACAATGGCGTTGTCAAGATCTCGGACAGCTTCCTGATGCATTTCTCAAACATAACGAATTCTTGGCACCAATCACGACATCTCAACATCCCATACCCATCCCTCCTCTCGGGACCTGGATCTACCAGCAAAAAGAAGTCCACCTCCTGCGCGGTCTTTCACATCCCATGCCCGCCAAGTTCTTGCCAATGCGATAAGACCTTTTCCATCCTATTGCAGCTCTTTGAAGCTGAACGATGGCATGCTCGCCAACCCTGCCATGGTCGGCTACAAACAAAGGATGGCGTCCTCTCATCCACTTGGTCGATGGCGCGAGACGAAGTTTTCTGGAAGAACAGCAGATCGTTGCATCAAACGTGGATGCCATGAGGTGCCCTGGTTGCATCGATCGCTTGCTTATAAGTATGTATGCCTGCTACTAATGAGGTAAGTGCATTGTGAGTTTCTGGTACATACCCTTCCTGCCTTGAGCATTTCCGCGGCCATGTCGTCGACTCTAAAGGATGACACTGCGACGATTCCTGTGCCAGTCGACAACAAAGAGTTTGAGACTGTACAGGAGAAGAGCTCCCAAGGCTCATTGAGCTCGTCCGAACTTGTTGAAGGAGACTATGGATCTGATCGCAACCATGTCTTTGCCGATCCGAAGGTCGCGGACTACTGGCGAGAGGTCTACGAAAAGGCAAAGTATGAAGGACGACACCGATTCGATCCCGACATCACCTGGTCTGCAGATGAAGAGAAGAAGTTGAAAAGAAAGATCGACTTTCGAATTATGGTCTGGTGCTGGCTCATGTTCCTCGCTTTGGATCTGAATCGCAGAAACATCAATCGAGGTACGTCGGAATCATTTCTGTGAAAGCATCGCACCCATACTAAGACCTTGATTTCCCCCAGCCATCTCAGACGAAATGCTCGAAGAACTGAACATGAACACAAACGACTTCAACTACGGCCAAACAATCTTCCTCGTCTCTTTCCTCGCCGCCGAACTCCCCTCAGGCCTAATCTCGAAAAAGCTCGGCCCTGACATCTGGATCCCATTCATAATCACATCCTGGTCAATCGTCTCCGCCGCCCAAGCCGGTCTTAAAAACAAACAAGGCTACTACGCCTGTCGCTGTCTCCTCGGCCTGTTGATGGGAGGTTTCATCCCCGATACAGTCCTTTATATCACATACTGGTATAAAGCCAAAGAACTCCCCATCCGACTCTCCTGGTTCTGGACCGTACTCTCAACCTGCAACATCCTCGGCTCCCTTCTCGCCGCCGGTATACTCCAAATGCGAGGCCTTCAAGGCTGGAGCGGTTGGCAATGGCTCTTCTTAATCGAAGGCTGTATAACCGCTTGCGTGGGCCTCGCTTCTTGGGGTTTAATGCCCGCCTCAATCACCCAAACGAAAGGCTGGATTCGAGGCAAAAAGGGCTGGTTTACGGAACGCGAAGAGAAAATTTTGGTCAATCGACTTTTGAGAGATGATCCGAGTAAAGGTGATATGAACAATCGTCAAGCCGTCACACTGGATCGTCTTTGGAAGTGTATTAAGGATTATGATCTTTGGCCTCTATACCTTGTGGGACTTACGACTTATGTTCCACCGCAACCGGCGAATACGTATATTTCGTATATTTTGCGACAGATGGGGTGGTCTACCTTCAATGCGAATCTGTTGACGATCCCGAGTCAGTTTATGTTTGGAGTTAATCTTTTGATAATCAGCAAAGTCTCGGAATGGTTCAATGAACGGGCTTTGGTGTCGAGTACTTCGAATATCTGGATCTTTCCCTTCTTGGCGGCGCTCGTGGCTCTGGGTTCTGGAGTTTCCGATTGGGTCCGCTATGGACTTCTTACTGGTCTTCTGTCGTACCCATACTGTCATGCGATTCTCGTTGCTTGGAACTCTCGAAACTCAAACAGTGTACGAACCCGAGCTGTTTCTGCGGCGCTTTACAATATGATGGTTCAAGCGGGGAATATCATTGGGACGAATATCTATCGGGATGATGATCGACCTTACTATATCAGAGGCAATAGGATTCTGCTGGGTTTCTGTTGTTTTAATATCGTGTTGTTCGTTGTGGTCAAGTATTACTATGTGGCGAGGAATAAGAGGAGAGAAGAAGCTTGGGCGAAACTCACTGGAGAGGAGAAGGTAGATTATGTGAGGAATACGGAGGATGAGGGTGCTAAAAGATTGGATTTTAGGTTTGCGCATTAGATGAGTGAGCATATGTATGTGTTGGCTCAGTGTACGGAAACCACTGATCCGGCTCTCATGATTGCTGCGACCTCGTCGTCGATCAGTGGTCCCTTGTACTGCTTCTTGCCACCAATATAGTACCAGACCGCACTCAGAATCATGACACCACCTGTCACGACGACTGAGTAGTTCATAGTCGATGCAGATACCGGAGTCGAAGGCGGCCAGACACTCCAGAAAATCACGAAGACCATGTAGCAGCATGCGTAGATGTTGTTCGCAATGCCCACCCAACCTGGAAGATGCCAAGGTCCCCACACCAGAGGTGTTTGAGCGAGATCAAGATCTTCTGCCATAGCATCGACGCCTTCCTTGGACTCTTCGGGAGACTTCTCGATGCCCTCATGCATAGCCAGTGCAGCGACTTGAGCCTGGCTACCATGAGGCAAGACTTGTCCTTTCAGGCGGCGATACAGCAGGAATGAGGCGGGCAAGAGATAGGAGCCGTAGAAGCCAGTGATGGTCAAAGAGATGACGTCGTTGAAGGCAGTGTAGGAGCCAATGTAGATAAGTGCGAGTAGGGCTGCGATCGTGGTGCACACCAGGACTGCGACAACGGGAATCTTGGTCTTGCGGTCGACTCGTTCCATATACTTGGAAAAAGGCAAACCGCGATCTCGAGCAAAAGACCAGGTCATGCGGGACGCTGTGGTTGTGATGCCAATAGCGCAGGACCAGGTGAGTGCAAGGACCACAGCTGTCATGACAGTAGCTCCAGCGATGTTCTGCACGCTGTTGTAGAAGATCTGGATGAAGGGATAGCCGGTCTTTGTCTCGAGAACGGAAGTGACGTCTCCGAGACAATACAGGATTGTCACCATCATGACGAAGCCAACGACTCCATTGATGAGCATAGCGCCGAGAATGGCTCGAGGGATGTTCTTGGCAGCGTTGGAGACTTCTTCTGCTAGATGGACGGAAGCATCGGCTCCGACGAAGGTAGCGACATTGCCAAGGAAGCCGACGCAATATGACAGTCCTTGAGTGGGCCAGCCGCCTTCGTTAAGAGATGTCATCCAAACGGTGTGACTAGGAGTGATTGTCGGGGTCATGACCCAGAGTGTTGCGACGATTGCCACAAAGCCGGCGAGATGGAATACAAGAATGAACACTTCGAATTTGGGCAGTAGGTTTGGGATCACTACGTTGACGAAGATGCAGCCAACAATGACTGCCCATGTCAGGAGTGTTCCTTGCCACGGTTTGGAGTCGTAGTCTGGATTATCGAGGATGACCGCACCCTGAAGCATAAGTCCAGCAAAGAGTGTCTCTGTTGCCACCGTTGCGATCCAAGCTAATGTTGTAAGCCATCCGACAATGTAGCTTGAGACAGTCTTCCATTTTGGCGGAGCAAGCATGTAGACCCAGTCTGTCTTCGATCAGTCAAGTTCATGATAGAAATAGTAGATGACTTACAGTACTGGCCACCTGCAATAGGTGCGAGAGAAGCTAGTTCAGAGATCACAGTATACACGGACATAGTAGACGTCCATGCAATTATGTAGCCATAGACTGCACCGCCAGGCCCTCCATTTTCGAAAGGCTCGCTGAACAGGGCAAGAACAGTCTCCCAGGTGATTAGCTCGCATACAGCAAAACCAAACAATGTGACAAGACCAAAACGACGTTTGAGAACTTGTTTCTTTCCGAGCAATGCCAACGCCGCACTGTCGGTGCTCTCGCGGTCGGTGATTAGGCCAGACATCGTCGTTTACTTTGCGTTGGACTTGTTCTCTGGATTACTGGTGCTTCTGGGCGAATATCGCTTCTGGGCGTATGTTGCTTTTGGGCGCGGTGCTTTTGGGCAATCTATCGAAGAGCTTTGAGTAGTAGACAGAAGAATGCACACACGAACTCCATCGACGGCAAGCGCCTACAGTGTAAGTGATGAAAGCCTAGCAACGAGGTCAGCTGTAGAGGAAGAAAGCAGAAAGGAAGTGCGGGATGGTCTCGTGGGTGTTTTCTCTGACGGCGAGAGACGAGGCGCTAATTGAGTTTGGACTTCAAAGATTGGTGGAGCTGCGGATCTTGAAGGAAGCGAAGATGTAACTCTAGACTCCACGTCTCTTCACTTCTTTAGATCCTTTTGCGTGGGTATCGCGTGAGCAGGCTGACATGGACGAAAGTGAATTTCTGCTGGTCTTCGTACAGCCTGACGTTGGGTAGTGTAGAGGCCTCTTTCTCAGAATTACTGGCTGTTGTGCATGAATATAGCCTCGGGTATCGCAGCGTGGTCGGAGGACGCGTCCTAGTGGCGGATGCGGCGTTTCTCAGCAGCTGTTGTGCGAGGCGTGTTGGCAGAATCCGAGCTGATGGCACATAATCCATGGTCTGGCCAGACTGTATGACCTAGGGCCGAGATGTCTGCTGGAGTGTATGGAGCGTAGTGATATTGAGCAAGCTTTACCAAGGAATGGCTTGATGCTTGGGTGGAAGGTTCGCATGCTTGGTGACGCCACCTTTCTCACGTGGCAGCTGGGGTATCGTGGAGAAAGCCGATGGGAGAAGCAACGTGAACAAAACATGATAAGCAACGCTTTCTTCAGCATCAATGTCAGTCTGACTCTCGTCCGATCGAATGCCATTCCAGATTGAAAACTATGCCGCCTGAGATTCCAACTCCGATTGTGACGACGCTTTCCCAATGTCACGGCTTTCGAGAATGCTGGAGACACAGAGCACACTCATGGCTGGAAGCATGCATATGAAAGAGCTGTTAGACTTGAAGAGAAAGAGGTACGGGAGGACAATGCTTGCAGAGAGACCTGCTTGCAGTAGAACTCTGACCTGTCTTGGCTGTTTCTCGAGCACACTACGAGTGATGAAGAGCAATTGAAGGCCTCCATCCGGGTCGTCTCTGGCCGCGTGCCATGCTCTCAATATTCTCGTGGCTGCGTGGTAGTATTGCAGCAAGCACCAAATCGCTTCATAGCCTCTACCATACCGTTCCGAGGCTACCTTGTGACAGCGTCGATTCGATCTGATTCCTGTTCCTGATCACAACCAGAGGAGCATTTCGCCTATTGCCACAGGACGTAGGAGACATCGCCAAATTTCCTTGTCATTATGTCGAATGCGGCGCAAGCCACTCGCTTCCAGAGTCAAGGAACATACAACCCGGAGATGTCCGCATAAATGGCTGGAGACTTGGCGATCAGATCTTGTGCGGTGCCTTCTTCAGACTGAAGACGCCTTTGAAGGAGACTTCATATATTGACCATGGCCTTCAAGATCGGCGAGACTGAGCAGGGCGAGAAGTTCCGAGCTGCTACTGACAACGGCCATGTGCTTCTTGTGGTGTTTGGCTCTAGTGCTAGGGCTCTGTACAGCTGCACCAGCAGTGACACCTCAGCTTCTATTCGACAAAGCAAGTACCGTCGCAGACCTGATACACATTCCGCTAACGCTATCAGTTCGATGATGTCGACGCAAGTCTTCTTCCGACCTTGTCGAAGCCCATTGGAGAGCAAAATGACTTGCTTTACGACAGCAAATTCGGCTATTCCATACGTTGGCTGGGCTTCCGTCGATCGACTAAATCGCTGACTTTGAAAAGGGTCAATCGTTCCTCCTACCAGGTGTGCAAGCACACTCACCCCCAAACACTGCGGGCGTTGGCTTGACTCGAGGCCTCACCGAAGGGATCCTATCAGGTTCACCAATCAGTGTCTACCCGAACGGTGTTATCAGCATCACAGGAAATACAAAGTCATTCGATCTTGTTGGATTCTGGTATGGCTGCAAAGTCAACACCGCAACTGCCATACTTGGGACCGCCGTTCGATGTGACTTCAGCGTCACGGGTGTCAATGTTGAAGGCAAGACTGTCTCTGAAGAGTCTTTCACCTACGTTCCTGTTGCTGGAGAGGGCCCATTGGGACTGGGACCAGTTTTCAACGCTTCGATGTCCTATAAGGAGTTCTCGCGCTTCAAGAAGATGGTAAACGTCACAGTGAGCATGGCTTCGTGCTCTACGCTTGTGGCCACATCAGTTCTGCTGCTTGATGATGTCGCACACTACAACTACTACTGAGGGAGTCAGCTGTTGGATCAAGGACCTGTCACTTGAGAAAGGGAAAGCACGATGGTCGGCGTTAAGTGATTCGTTCGCATTCTCTATTCGGCTAGCACAGTGGCTGCTCTGGTATCCTGGTATCCTATTGCATGAAAATCCCCAAACTTCCATGCTGGCCGCGCTCTACAGGCGCCTGCCACTTATGCAACCCTCGCTAAACTCCAGAAGCTCAATGGCTTATGCTAATGGTATCATGCAGTATCTCCTCCGCCCAAGACCGCCTAGTTGTCGGGGCAGTTGAATGGATTCTGCGCCGCGACATCCGGATAGAACTTGTTGAGCACATCGCTCAGATCTCCACCCTGACCGACGATGTTGTTAAAATGCAGAGTAGTGCGATCCATGTACTCGTCAGCCTCGCACTTCCACATGGAGATGGTGCCGGTGCGATGCTCGAGATCCCAGAAGATGTTGGTGCACTGGTCCTGCAGACCATTGCCGTTGTTGAACTCGTGACCGGACTGCGTTCTAAGTCAGCATTGTTCGGCATACCTGGCATTAAGAAGCACTTACAGAGTACGCGAAGCCGATATGGACGTTGTATGAGATCACCAGCGCACCATTCTGCTTTGCCCAGCAGCCCATGCAGAGGTAGCAGTAGGCCTCGTCTGGGTCGGGGCCCTGTTCGCGAGCGATGTCGAGGGTTTGGTTTGGATCGAGGGCGGACTGCGGAATGGGCATGACACCGTTGATGGCGCCAGCGTTGGAGGCGCTGTAGCTTGGAAAGGCGTTGACCATGATGGCGCCGATGAGGGCAGCGAAGGCAAGGATGAAACGCATGTTGGCGAAATATGCGTGATACTGCTCTCGAGTCAGCGCAGGCCGGCGTCAAGGCGGACAAACAACTTACAGTGCGGTTGCAGTAGGCTATTGGAATTGGTGGACGGGTTGTTGGACGAATGGCTGGCGGTGAAGTTGGTGTTGTGGATGCTCGCGTGTGTGTTCTGTATGCTGTCGGAGTGTGATCAAAAGCAGAGGAAAAGCCCTTGAGGCCGAAATGTTAAATAGTGCCGCACGCACAGCGGGAAGAGCACGGACGGCGAATGTTCACACGCCAAGGAAATCACGGGCTGCAGGTGAAGTCGAAATTTGTCGAGTCGTCGTGACGGGCGCTGCATTCACGCCGTCACATGCCGCCTCTGGGCCTGGACGACAAACTGGAGAACTGCCAGAGGACATCGTTCGAACTCGATGCCATCGCCGAAGAAGAGAGACGAGCAATCAACCAGTATTTGGCTCAGGAGACGATCGCCAATGCGTTTGCGAAGGAACTTGGGGGCGCCTGGGGTGTATAATGTTTTCAAATTGGATATGTTCGTCGTTATTGTGGCGATACCACTTCACGACACTCTGAGCCGGAACATGTTATACCTACTCAGGGCATTCGAAAGACTTGTTTGCTGCAGCTTTGCTTTGGGAGACAATTATGCCGTTTCCAACTTATCTTGAATCGGCTCTATCAGGGCACGTAGGCCCTGAAAGGTCAATCCGACATGAATGCTTGTGCCAGGCCACGCGGCACACCACGAGACTTACAAGTGTTAAGGAGAGAATTGATTTATCGAACTCCTAGTACTGTACACTGGCTTCCCCACAGATTTGGGGAGGCAGAGAAAGGTTATGGACCGCGTCTACTCACATCCAGACGCAAAGCTCTATCTTGGCAATCGATCGTGTTGCATACGATGTTCTGGCTGATGCCAACTGCAGTGGCTTGACCGCAGAGCTACAATGTTGTGCGAGGACTTCTTACTATTGACTATCTCACACCAGAACAAGGGAATGTGTTCGCTTTCTTCAATCTCATAACTAAGCTGTCCGTACCACATTGTGGAATTGTAAAACGTTATCGCGAGTCTAGAAGTAAAGAAGAACGGTACTACTGGCCTGATTCGCATAATAATACAAGCTCACAATTTGGACCTCTTTGATGTCGAGTCCAGGTGTAGGCATCTTTGCTGCAGTGCTCGGAAGAGTCAGTGACTTGCTAGGACGGGCATCTCGAATGGTTGATGTGAGCTACATGCATATAGCACAGCTAAAGCTCATTTGATCTTGCATTCTTCGGGGACTCCATCAGGCCTGTCACAATCGTGGCCTTGATTCTTCAGATCTAGTTCACATCTGTTCGAGTCAGCTTCAGTTATGCCATCCGCCTCACTTGCGAGAGCCAGTGCCTGCAAGTGAGATTGACGTGCGCTATATCTTGCCGCAACTTTTCAATCTTTTCTTCTTCCAACAGACACCAGAAACACACCCTCGAACGCCATCGACACACATCCTCAACCAACACCTACCCTCCAACAGCATCATACTTCAACCAAACAAGCAGACGCCATGCAGCTATCGAAGCTCCTCATCACCACTCTCGCCGCTATGGCATCTGCTCAGAGCCCAGGTGACCTTCCCATGAACGAGAAGCACATCATGTGCCGCAGCGGTCCAGGAGGTTCTGCTGGCACTCTCTACACTGCTCAAGTCGGCTACGTGAGTCAACATATCTTAGCACTGATGAGCAAGCCGGAGTGCTGACACCTTTTCTCTCATTAGCCATACGAAAACGGTGGCAGCTGTGCTGCCATCCTCGACACCATCGAGAAGCACATCGCCGTCACTATCGAGGACTACGAGTGCAAGGACGACGGCTTTGGCGACACGTTTATCAGCCTCTCGACTCAGGACGGTCAGCAGGACTTGCTCTCGGCAGCTCTGTGGGAGATCTACCCAGATGAGCGATGCTGTACGAGCTGCAAGAATTCCCTGGTTGGCATGGCACCCTCTGCAGCTGCTCTCTTCCGACGTGACTCACCTGCATTTCCCAAAGGCCCAATCGAGGAGCTTCACATCGACTGTCGCAGCAATGATATCAAGATGTTCGGCACCGTTTATCGTGCACAAACTGGTTTCGTAAGTCAAGGACCTTTAGCACCGGGCGGCACTTCATATTACTGACCATTGTTCTTCTTTCCAGCCATACAATCTGGGCGGTGGCTGCGATCCAATCCTTGAGACAATCAAGAAATGGGTCTACACCGAAATCAAGTCGTACCATTGTGACGATGATGGATTCGGCAACACGAAATTCTATCTCCGTACTGATGATGGGGCGCAAGCCGCTTTCGCTGCTGCTCTGAAGGAGGCTTATCCGGCAGCTCAGGGCTCTTGGGACTGCCATACCTCCGTTGATCAGTAGAGCGAAAGGTCGAGCTTGGAGAAGTGATCATGGGTATCAAGGCCTCTCGACACAATGCGGTGCCATGGGCTGAATGCATAAAAGCGATTTCTTTCTGTTTGTTTTGAAACGGCTCGAGGCAGACTAATGGGAGGGAGCTGGTCAGAAACCTCAAGCCAATCTAATACATACCATACCATACGATGCAATGCAATGCTTGGTGACTTGGGACTTTATCGATGCTGCTTCCACGTGCCTTGAAAGAAGCAATATCACAGTTCTCGTCGCGGATGCCACGAGCAATGTCAAGTGCGGTCGGCAAAGAGCGTGCGAACAGCGTGCGAGCATCCGACGGCTATTGCGGAGATCTGGGAACCACGTTTCGGAAGCAGGTACACCCCCTGCAGCGTATTATCGAAAGACGTGTCTTCCGATCGTAGAATTTGTAGACTCTGCCGCACGATCGAGTGTCTAGAAATGTGCCAATGTTCAGCTGTACCTCTCGTGCACCGGGAATAATGGCATGCAGGGCCTCACCGCGCGTCTGGAGTTAGTAGTAGTGCAGCATGTCATCTTGGTTCTCCGCGAACTGGCGTGGGAGCTAGCATTTTGGCTCGCAGCCGCAGCGAGAGGGTCCTTGGTCGGTCGCCACCTATGAGAAAGTGTAGGAAGGTCAGGCTGGCTTGTGACAGAGAGCAGACTTTGTGGGATCTTATGCGCTTCATACGCGACCCCAGATCTTGCAGCGACAGCGTCACTCGGACTTCTTTCCCTGCTTCTCTGTCTCATCGGCAAACCATCGGTGTTGAATAAGCCGAATTCGAGACGCTCGGGCTTTGATTTGGGGTGTCGGAAGGAGATTCTCCAGATCGTCCAGACCGGAAGGTGCCTCCGATGTTTCTACATACAGCTGTGAGTGAGTGAAGAATCTGTAGCGACAACACGAATTCGGCAACCGCGGACAAGAGGTCCAAACGTAAAGGCAGATGCAAACAAAGATCTGGAGGCTGACTTCGGACGGCACGCAATTGGTCGTTGCTTCTCCACGAGCGGAGATGGCGGGGGCATGTGAAAAGCGATCACGAGACGACAAGGCCGAGGCCGAGGTCTGGTGGTCAGCGGACTGCGGACTGCTTTCAGAAGCAGAGCAGAGCCAGCGTTCACATGCGAGCGAATTGTCGTCCCCTGCACCAGGAATATAATGTGCCGAGAGCCCAGTCGTGGTCATCATCTCACATTCTGCTTGTCTCCATCTATCATTATTCATCACCTTCTCGACTGAATTGCCGTGCCGTGCAGCTCGTTGCCACGCGCATCCGCATCTAGTTCTGAGCTTTGACAATCAAAGAGCGTTCGAGGCGACAGATTCCTCGGCTCTTTCTCCACAACTTCACAAGCAGCAGATCCCGAGCGACGTCTCCCATCACTACTCGCTTGTTTCCTCCTCTACCACATCTTCCCTTTCTTTGCATAGCATCTTCATTGCAGACGCATAATCTCCATCATGCCTGAGAGAGTCATTGTCGTCGGCGCCGGCCGTAAGTCTACGGCGCAGAGGAATGCAGGGCATTGGCTGACGAAAGCGCAGTTTCCGGCTTGAGCGCGGCTCACACAATCTACTTGAATGGCGGCAATGTGCTGCTGCTCGACAAGAACAGTACGTAGAGCTGAAGTTTGGCGAAAAGTGGGCTTGCTGACCATTCGGACAGACTTCATGGGTGGCAACTCCACCAAGGCCACATCCGGTATCAACGGTGCTTTGACCCGCACACAGGTCGAGCACGGCATCAAGGACAGCGTAAAACAGTTCTACGACGACACAATCAAGTCCGCACGAGACAAGGCACGACCGGATCTCATCAAAGTCCTCACATATCAGTCCGCATCCGCCGTAGAATGGCTGCAGGACATCTTCAACCTCGATCTTACTCTCGTTTCGCGGTTAGGGTACGTACCGACCATTTTCCTTGTGACCGAGTCTCCAATTCTAACACTTCTGCAGTGGTCACTCCTACGAGCGAACGCACCGTGGCCACGATGCCAAGTTCCCCGGTATGGCTATCACATATGCGCTCATGCAGCGATGGGAAGAGCTTTGCGAGAATGAGGCCGAGCGCGTCGAGCTGATCAAGAAGGCAAATGTCAAGAAGATCAACATGGAAGGCAACAAGGCCACCGGTGTGACATACGAGCTCAACGGCGAGGAGTACACCGTCAATGGACCAGTCGTGCTCGCCACTGGTGGTTACGCTGCCGATTTCACAGAGACCTCGCTCCTCAAGAAGCACAGACCCGACACATTCGATCTGTCCACCACAAACGGCAACCACGCCACTGGAGACGGACACAAGATGTTGATGAGCATTGGCGCAAACGACATTGATATGGACAAGGTGCAGGTGCACCCAACAGGTCTCGTTGACCCCAAGGACCCAACTGCGAAGACAAAGTTCTTGGCAGCTGAGGCTCTCCGTGGTGAGGGTGGTCTTTTGCTCAACTGCAAGGGTGAGCGATTCGTCGACGAGCTGCAGCACCGTGATTTCGTCTCCAACGAGATGTGGAAGCAGAAGGAGCAGGGCAACTGGCCAATCAGACTTGTGCTTAACAGCAAGGCATCAAACACCCTCGACTTCCACACTCGCCACTACTCTGGACGTGGTCTCATGAAGAAGATGACTGGAGCAGAGCTCGCAAAGGAGATCGGCTGTGGCAAGGACAAGCTCAACGAGACCTTCACTGCATACAACAAGTACGCCAACGGCGAGGAGAAGGACCCATTCAAGAAGAAGTTCTTCCACAACTTCCCCGTCGAGGTCAACGATGACTTCCACGTTGCACAGATGGAGCCAGTGCTTCACTTCACCATGGGTGGTATTGAGATCAACGACAAGTCGGAGGTGCTCGGCAAGGACGGCAAGCCATTCGACGGTCTGTTCATCTGCGGTGAGCTGGCTGGTGGTGTCCACGGTGCCAACCGTCTTGGTGGTTCTTCTCTCCTTGGATGTGTCGTCTATGGCCGGGTGGCGGGCTCAAGTTCGAGCAAGTACCTTTTCCAGCAAGTCCTCGCTGGCGGCGCAAGCACTGCTGCTCAGCGTGCTGGCCAGATCAGCCTTCACATCGACCCAAGCCAGCCAGGTAAGATTTCCGTGGAATGGGGGTCAGGATCTGGTGTTGGCGCTTCATCAGGATCGTCAGTACAGCAGCAAGGCCAAGTGTCTGCAGCGCCAGTCATGGGTGGCTCAAAGGACTCCAAGGACCCAGGCCAGGTCACCAAGGCGAACGACATCAAGGACTTCAAGGTTCCAGAGCAAGAATACTCGCTCGAGGAGGTCGCAAAGCACAACAAGAAGGATGACCTCTGGATCGCAGTCAAGGGTATCGTCATGAACGTGACTGACTGGGTAGACGAGCACCCAGGTGGCCCACAAGCACTTTTCTCGCATATGGGCAAGGACGCATCAGAGGAGTTCGAGATGATGCACGACGACGAGGTCATTCCCAAGTACGCAGCGGGCATCGTGATCGGAAAGGTAAAGGGACAGGATGTGACGCTCGAGTACTAGAAGGATCGGAGCATATGAGCAATGAAGCCAGGCGCTAAGGGATTTTTGAAGAAGTTTTCCAAAGATGTGACTTCTTTTTGAAAGAGATAGCTTTGTATACCTGTGTATAGTCATGTTCCAGTCAACGACTTTGAAAGCTTCTAGTCGCCTTCCGTATCGCGATCGTTAACCAACGCCCAAACCCACCTTCGAAGTAGTGCTCCAGGCAGTACAGATGAACAATCTGCTCGACGCCTAAAGCTCAATGCAAATAAACGCTCAAAGTCGACCTTCAGCCTCGTCGCCCGTGTTATGAGCCATCAGAAACGACGCCGACTTCCCAAGCAGTCTTCAAATGAGACTACAAAAGCCAGACCTCAAAGTCAACGTCTCCCTAATGCCGCAAGACTCCCTTGTCTCATTCCTCACCAATGCAAACAAACTCGAAATCAACCTTCGCCCTCAATACCCTCGCTCGCCTTGTCGAAAGCGAGATATCGCACGCAACTCTCTGACATTCTCAATCATCAACCTACATCCACATCTTCTTCTCCGTATCCCACTCAAGCATCGGATCCCAGAACGGCTCCTCGTCCTTGATCTTGCACCACCGCACATGGTTCGCGTCGACACGGAGCCAATCGTCCGGGTCACCGCGATCCCAGACCTTCATACTCCTCAAATGCGGTATGTTGGTGAACTTCTCCTCGAGTTGCTGGCGAATGAATGGCTCTTGATGATCATCATGGATGTTGAATCTGATGTCGATGCTGGTGGTACATCGAAGCTCCCTGAGGCAGTATTCGATGATCCATCTGATATGTGTCATGACCAATTGTCGAGCTTGCAGACTTGGGCTGTCGCAGGCGTAGGCGCAATTGAAGATGACAGTAGTCATAGGTGCGGTCCAGAGAGGGATGAACCTGTGACCGCCGGCGTCTGGGATGCGATCTGTGAGGGTGAGGGTGGTGAGGTCGGGGCTTTTGGCATTAGCTTCGATGTACTCGGACCGGAATTGCTTGTTGATGCGGAGCAGGTTTGGACGCATGGCTTTGGTATTGAGTGCTACGCCTTCATCAGGAAGGTCGTGGACTCGGTCGACCTTGAGAACGGCATCTTCGTACACCGCGTCGCGCAACTCTCTCGGGAGGCGGAAGAATGGTAAGATATGGCGCCTCGATACAGCGGTGGAGCTGGTAGTGGCAGCTGCCATTGTTGGCGGTGCTGGGTGGGTAGGTAAGTGTGTTGTGGAAGCCTTGATTTCCAGTCTTAAGTAGGAAGGTAAGTGTTGTGTTACAGGTCGAGGTGGAAGAAAACTGGCAATCAAACTCGTGCTAATGCAAAGCTTGAGCACAGACCAGGCGCGTTTTCAGCGGCATGTGAAAGCTTCGGACTTCGAATGATCATGGGAGCACTTGGTGGCTACCCACTAGGCACTAGGGAGAGAATAGCAGATGATTTTTACCGAGTGAGTCTACGCTGATGCTACAACGCCTCTAACCTCTCTCAGACGTGTGCAAAGGTTCTCGCTACTGCCCTGATCGATTGCATGCTTCATGCTTCCGCCAAAGCAAAGATGGACTCCGTCCATGCAGTAGCTGCACTGGAAAATCAAACCCTCAACACACCTTTTGTGTTAGAGTCACCGGACGATGCTCACTTCTGTACCGCCTGACTCTGATCCTGGTTTCAGATTGCCTCCTCAAGGGTCTTTCGCCACTTCCATAAGGCCCATGCTCACCTACTCCTGTCCTTCCTCAACCAGCTCGACCTTCTTCGACTCCTTTGAGTATCTCAGAACTGGGTTTTCATCCTCCTCGAACGTGAACAATGGTGCATATCCCAACCATGCGATCGGCTCTTCGACAGAGTAGACATCAAGGGTCTTGAGTCCGTCGATCGGGAGGAGATTTTTGTTGATGAAGTTTCTGATCTGCTCCATCGTCAACGGTCGCATACCACAATCGAGCGCTGTAGGCGTGAAATTCACGCGTATGTGAACCTCGTTTGCCCGAGGCAGTTGTCTCATGGCTTGGTTCACTAGAAGGTCGGGAGAATAGAAGTCGAGGTCGCCAGAAAGTGACATGTTGAAGTAGATCTTTGTGCAGTTTTTGGCCCAGGATGGCAGCTTCACGTCTCCAGAATCGCCATGAGCGAATTTGTCGGTGATGACAAGCTTGTTACAGGCGACTTTGATGGCGTCGTTGTACTCATCATGGAATTGTTTGCAAATTGTCATGAGGTTCGGCTTCTTGGTGTATGTTCTTATCTCGAGGTCGTCGCTGTCGGTGAGGGGAAGGCTAATGTGGAGTGGGAGTGGCTGGTCAGCGGTATTGAGCATCCATGGCTGACAGTCCACATCCGCAAAGTCTATGGTGTTCTGTTCGTCGAGAAGAGCCGGCTCCTGGTAGATCTGATCGCGAAGTTCTCGAGGCAGACTGAAGAAGGGAAAGATGTCGCGCCGAGACACGACACTGGAGGTTGTCATGGTCGCTGTGGTGTTTTGGTTGCGGTCGCGGAAGTGCTTTCAGGTTGTTGAAAAGACTTGGAGAGAAGACTCAGGAACATCTCAAATGTGTGGGCCCGCTTATGAAGCCCTAGCTTCGCCAAGTTCAAGCACGGGCCAGGAAGTGAGGGACTCGAGTCGCACTTGAAACTGCAGCATTTGGTGAGGCAAAGACACCGGCTTAAATCTCGACCTGCGAGCATTGTATTTATGTAAATAGTAAGGATCACAGGTACCACGCTACATCCCACTGCGCTTGTCGGCGCTATAAGTGCTCCAAAACGCTCTCCTCAAACGCCGAAAACAATGCAAACCGCTTCCTGCAAGATGTATCCAAGACTGCGACCGAGTTGCTCACACAATGCGCTCCACCTTGAACTGTCACTCGCAAGTCTCCCATTGCACCAACGATCTGCATTTGTCCACGATTGCTTGCTGCGCACTGGAAATGAGAGAAGCTTGACAAGCATCGAATTGTGCAGCGCTTGCGTGAGCTCGATGAGATGCTCCAGGGTAACACTTGAATTCCCAGAATCAGGAGCTTTCAAGTGACTCTCCAGATGCTGAATTTCCCAAGCGGAAGAGCCATCGTCTCAGCAAAGCTTACACTTCCACGATCTCCACACGCTTCGTCTTGAACGAAAATTGCAAAAGCAAAGTCTCCGGCTCCTCATAAGTGAAGACTGGAGTGTCCGGGTCGCTTTCCTGCCAACCCAGTGGCTCAGTGATGCGATAGACATCAAGGACCTTGAGATGCGGAAGATGTCTCCACTGGCGATTCAGCGTACTTCGGATCGACTCTTTGGAGACAGAGGTCTGAGTGTTGACACGAATCTTCACCTCGGCGACTCCGGGCAGTTGCTTTTGATAGCAGTTGACTAGATCCTCCAGGATAGCGAACTCACGATCGAGAGTCCCGTCCAGCTCATGGTCATACAAGGCGCCGAGGTTGAATCGGACGCTTGAACATGGCTTGGCCCACTCAGGGAGGACGATTTTGTGATCCGTGTAGAAAATGTCGGTGATCTCCAGTCTGTTGCAAGTATGCTTCGTAGCGTCGATATATTCTGAGAGAAACTGTTTGGAGACGGTCATGAGATTGACCCTCCTGATCGTTGCAGTGACTCGAATGCCGTCATCATCGGCGAGCGTCATGCTGTGGAGAGGGAGCGGATTCCCGGCGCGGTCGTTGATCAGAGGCGCTTCGATGTCGTGTTCGCCTGGAACCGTGCTGCACTCCTCGACTAATGCAGACTCAGTGTAGATCATATCGCGTAGTTCTCGAGCTAAGTCGAAAAATGGGAAGATGCCACGCCTCGAGTCGTCTCTTGTGTCGGCCGCTTCGCACGATGATTGCACTGTCCTGCATGTGCCGCAGGCCTTTGGTTTCTCAGGCTCCGGTCCAGCAGTATGGTGCGCCATGTTGCTGTCAAAAATTGAGGGCCAGTTGAAGTTGGGGGAAAGTTCGAAGTTGAGCGAGAACTTGGGAAGTAGTGGGCTGGAGCTTGTGCACGGACCGTTCACAAGCGGGCGCAGAAAGTGAAGCGCAAGATGGAACCCGACGCCCTTTACATCAGTTATTTGCCTTTTTGTATCGGATTGATATAGTGATACAACTGCCGTAAGTCTGCTGGAGGTGCTTGTAAGCCATGGTAAGTCCGCCCAAGTACTCAGTCCCCCGATTTTGCAACCCCATGTCTCACTCGCCATGCTTCCCATCGGGCAACTCTCAACCCAAATGGAGCCAGAAGAAAAGCCAAGCACGCAATCAACGGAGTCTTCTCGAGTTTTGTGAGTTGTCGAATGAGACGTTCAACCAGTCGGTACTAGCAACGACATTGCGTTGTGCAGATGCTTCGTAGAAATCAACACCACTCCCCTCAGAATTCGTAGAACTTCTGTAGCTGTTTCGACTCGCCCGAATACTCAAGCAGCAGGGTCTCGTCCTCAATTACCCTGCTATCCTTGTCGGCAGACCAAATGACATTCGACTTGTAGACCTTGAAGCTTTGGAATGGCATGACCGCCCAAAATCTCTTCCGGAGCTCCGACTCAGCCCTATCAACATCCTCCTCCCATTCCTCAGGAGCCATGTCGAGGCGAATAGTCAACGATTGCATGCTTCTCAATTGGCAGAGCACCATAGGAATGCAATCGCGCCAGAGGCCCCAATCACCCCAGCTGTCGGAGCCAGCCTCACTCACGAGATTGATGTGAACGTGGGTGGATCTCTGAGCAGTAGATGGTAGAATCCACTCATCCTCGTAGGTAGTGGTGATGAAGCAGTCCGTGAGCTCGAGATGCTGTGGAAGTTTGAGTACGACTTCCTCATACTCCTTCCGGAACTGCCTGGAGACCGCCAGCATATTGTTGCGCTTCGCATCAGCTTCGAGGTTCAGGCCACATTCGAGTTTAGTAGTGTAGGTGACTGGTCCAACAAACTGGTAGGTGATGTCTCTCAGTTCGCGCGGCAGTTCGAAGAAGGGGAAGACATGACGCTCAGCCTCTGAAGCATTGTCTTGATTGATGACAGTCGATGCGGCGACGGGCGTTTCATCGGGAGCAGACATGGCAACGTTGCTTTCAGGCTGCGTGGTAGGAACCGCAAGGATTTTTGGTGACCGCATGATACTCTTGAGGTCGCTCGGCGTTAGTGCTACAGCTTTTGTGATGTGCCTGATGTTGATGTTGGCCGTAGTGAAGGTGTCTGTGCAGACGTTGATTGTTAATGAAAGGTTGCAGTCGTCGAGTATTATCGTCGCCGCTCGAGATACTTCTCGAGGCAGGCACGCACGGGCTAATTTGCGGTGACCAAACTTGGAAGCTTTACGAGTTTTGAAGACGTCGAAGTGAGGGTGGCGGCTTGTGCCATTGCAAGCACATCACACGAAGTATCTCCAATCCGGCGACTTCTCCCCATCAGCCAAGAGCTCAGTATCCACCTCTCCAGCCTTCAGTACTCGGCCCTGCTCTCGATTCCGTCTCTTGTTCTCACTCCTCATCCAATAGCTCATACCAAGCACAGCAACAATGCAAACTCCATTACAGATCGATGTCGCAGCCAATGTCGGCCAATACGAAGGTGCATACTCAACACGAAACGTAGCGCCAGAAATGACACCAGCAAGATTTCCCAAGCCTACCAAGAAGCCGGTTCTCGCAGCTCTGCTTGCTTCATCGAGGTCGTTGTTGTTGTGCCAAGAGTGGACGAGAACCGATGGCACGTAAGCTCCGGAAGCCATGAGGAAGCAGGCAAAGTATGCCACTCCCTTATTCTCGAGTGCATCGATGCTGGCGAGGATGATCATTCCCACGAGAGAAGTCGTTAGGGCGCCGACGATGTGGAAACCGCGCTCACGGAAGTGATCTGAAGATTTGGCGAAGCAGAGTAGGACGACGAAGCCCACGCAATTTGGTGCTACAGTCCAGAGGTTGGTCTTGACGACGGAGTAGCCTAGACGTTGGACTGCATGGTATGTTAGCATATGACTTCTCGTCGTTAAGAGTGATGATTCTGCTCACCGATTTGTGGTAAGAAGTTGGACGTCGTGCTGAAAGCGACAGGATAAGTAAAGCAGATCACAGCCCAGTGCACAAAGTGCCAGCTCTTCCAACTAGAGAAAGCGTCCCTCATCGTCAACTTTGTGTTAATTCTATTCGACCCATCTCTCAGCGTGCGAGCCCTAGCAGCGTCCTTCTCTTTTCTTGTCAGAAACCATGCAGTCTCGACTCTCGAGGGAAGCCAGAAGTAGGCCACAACCCCAACGATCACAGTCGCCGCACCTTCGATGAAGAAGAGCCATTGCCAGCCATGAATGCTGGGATGATTGATCTGGAAGACTCCAAAGCTGATCAGGCCGCTGAAGGCTGCGGCGAGTAATGCACTACCGAAGAAGATAGCCAGTCTAAAAGAGAGCTCGCCACGAGTGTAAAAGAGCGTCAGGTAGAAGATGACACCGCAGTAGAAGCCGGCTTCGAAACTTGCCAGTAGTAACCGTATCGGTAGTATGCCAGCAAAGCTCGTCGCCGCAGCTTGAACTATAGCCATCGATCCCCATCCGACGATGAGCACTGGAAGCATTATTTTGCCAGAGAACCTCTTGGTCAACAATGTTAGAGGAAGGTCCATGATCCCGAATGGCACGTTGAATAGGAGGATCAGAAGCGAGTATTGATTGCCAGTAAAGTTCATGTCCTTGTCCATACCATCTGTTTTGGCATTGCCGATATTACTCTACAAGAGCCAGGTCAGCGTCGGAATCTTTGTCTTGGAGAGTTCTGACTCTACTTACTCGATCCACAGCACTGAAAAAATAGCAAAGCGAGAGAAAAGGTAGCAGAAATAGGTCCAGTTTCCTCAAGTAGGAGCGCTCTGCTTCTTTGTCCACGGCCAGTAGAACTTCTCCATGCTGGTTCTCGGAGGTCGTTTCAGAGAGTGCTTGTTCGTGAGCCGGAGTTTTCTCCATGACAGTAGCTCGTGGTCTGGGTAAAACGCTTCTGTTTTGCTCGAGGATGGCAGACGCCGGTCTGCTTGCAGGGAACCAACATCTTTAACCTGTATTGTCCTTTCACTGCATTGCTTTGCGTGATACACTTGGTGCTTGAGCACTGATAGGCAAGCAGGCGCGTTCGCCTCTCCCCACTTCTGAAGTCGGACTTAACAATCTGCTTGAGCTGATTCGATCGAGTGCGAAAGGAGCAAAGATCTCCGCAGCTTCAAGAGTGGACGACATCACCTTTGTGAGCGCACCTGCCAAAGTGTCAATTCTCGAAGCAAAACACCAAATGAGATGAATTATTCTCAACTCGTTATGCCAAGAGAGTGGCTTCAGTCGAACTTATGTCTCATACACAATATGTACCACCGTCCAGACGCCGTACACTGTGGCAATCTTTAACTTCCTTCCGTACCCAGAACGCCTTGCTAATATCCAATAATGTCCCTTTTTCTGCCCTGTCTGTACTTATGAAGGGTATCTCATATGTCCTGACTAAGTCTATGCGCCTGAAAAAAATGCTATACATCAATCAGAGAAATAAGAAATCATTCCGGATCCTGAATCTCCAGCACCGGCGGTAAGGTGTGGCGTCAAAGAGAAGTCACGCGTGCGGGTCCATTCCCATTCGCAGCGGTCTTCTTGGGGCGTAAATTGATGACAGATTCCAACTCGCGCAGCATGCTCGTGTTCGCGTCTCGTTTAGCACGAAGATCGGCTTGCCTTGCACGTTCTTCGTGCATCTTTGCGATGCGCTCCTCACGTGTGAGCGTCGTTGCCCGCTGCCTGGGCATGGCTACCGCTTCGAAGACCATTTCCTCGTCGGAGTTATTGGAAGTATTCAGGCTAGATCGGTTTGATCTTGAGCCACTCGAATCTCCGTTCAGCACCTTGAGCGCATCGGCAGGAGACCCCTCTACTTCCTCAACAGCGGTAAGCCCACCCAGGCTCGAAACAGGTGATCGTAGTCCACTTGAGGCCAATGATATTCGACGCTCATGTCGCGTGATGTTGTTTTGCAAAGACTGCTTGCCGGTCTCCCAAGCTTGAAGAAGCTCTTTCAAATCCGCTCCAATTGCTTCGTACTGTGCCATTAATGTCGGACCAAGATCAGTAAGGTCGTCGGATTGCTCAATCGAGTTGTTCGTCTCCTCGCGCAAGATCTGCATTTTGGCCTGCAAACCTCTGATGCCGGTGCCAAGTGCACTGATCTTGCGCACTTGACCACGCATCTTCTCACGAACTGGAGTATTGGAGAATTTTGCTGGCGATGGCAAGCTGAAGTTCTCCATCTCTGTCAGCAGCTTGCGAACCCGCTCCGTAGAGCAGGCGATACTCCTGCTGAGCTTGTCCATGACTGCGGTGGCGACACCCCATCGTCGAAAATCAGCTTTGCCACCATCGGCCTCTAGGGCCATTAGTGAGCATAATGTCACCCTTCGAAGGATGCCTGACCGATAGCTGAGGACCCGCAGAGACTTGAGCGATTCAGGATCGTCCTCCAAGACACACAGAGGGCTGCCCGAGGCTTCTCTAGCATCCTGCGCGCTGATGTCGTACACCTCGAAGTACTTCTCCAAGTCATCATCGTCGATCAGTGCTCGGAGGGCAGCGCATGCTTCGATGCACTTTGGAATCGTCCCGGCATACGCTTTGTGTAGTGCTGCGCGCAGCTTAGAACACCTCCGAGCAGCACTGTTCTCTTCGATGCGTGAGGCCGGTGGCAAAGGAGTGCTCAGCCTGTACCCTTTCGAAACCAGCTCCACTTCTTGGATGAGAGACAGGGCTGAACTACTGGAGAGCTCATATGCCTGCCAGTTGGTTGTCAGACCTGTCGCAGCTTCCACAACTTGGCGTCTCAGATTCTGCAACCACTGTCGACGCAAGTAGCCATATCCAACGAATGCAGCTATTGGCAGTACCGTAAGCACTAACACGACCTTGCTCTTACTGATTCGACGTGCACGAAGCCAATCTATGAGGAGTACCAGTGCAAAGGCAACCGCAGCTGCTGATAGTGCGCCAACGAGGTTGGCAGTATCTCTTGGCTCTTTGAGTACATCGCTTGTGCCATCGACGCCCAGGCTTGGTACTGTTGGTGTGGAGACGGGGTTCAAAGAACCATGATCGAGATACTCGTTAAGCAGTTGCGAGGCTACAATGGTGTAGCGGAAGTGTTCTAAGAACTTGGCATTGTCTGAAGCTCCTAACCTGGAGTTAACAGCTGATGACCAAGCATGATGAATCCTAGTAAAAGTGCTCTGCGGAACTTGTGCAACGGCACTCGACGGTAGGCTGGGAGGTATTCTGACGCGTGGATGCAGTTGCAGTCTCGACGGCGGCGCAAACGACTTTCTGGCAGGCGTGCCGCTCACCGCGGGGCTTGAAGCGTGTTGTGAGTGCGATTCGTCGATATCAGCCAAATCAGGCTCGACGAAGGTTCCCTCGCCTTTTTCATGAAGTCAGTCTAGGATCATATAGCGGTGGATGTTGGCGGAGCAATGGGCTTGGGAAAGACCGGATAGAGATAGCCGGGATGCCAATAACCAGAAATCGCAACATACCTTCCAGATACGCGGCTAAAGGACTATCCTGTGCGTGTACAGTCTCCATTCATTTGGATTATGAAAGCAAATCCAGCATATTCGCGCGAGTGAGCACGTGGAATGAAGGAAAGTGAGGTCCCGTATGCCGATACTGTATGTCGTCGGTCCCAGTCAGCAAACAGATCGTCGTTCTCGCGTGATTCTCGTCGCGACCGGATGTGAGGCTGGCGCTGGCTCTGTTCGGTACGCTGGATATGTTCGTCTCGAATTGCGGTTGCGATTGTACGGAAGAGACTGTGAAGAAGATTCGAGCCGTAGGGAGTTCACGAATTGTCGTACAACTGTCGGGTCTCACGCGCTGCGGTCATCGGGCTTGTGACGGGTCCACAGTATCAGGGGTAGGCCGTAGTTCTGACAAAGTATAGCTACAAGGGTCTAGAGATTGCACCGAAACGCCTCTCTTCGGTCTCGACTCGTGAGATTCTTACCGATACTGTGCGAATTGTTCGCGACGATGTTATGACCGCCGCTGCGCATTCACACCCATGCTTTGAATGCTACTATCTCCACGTTGCCTGCAGTTCTTCATGTCCCCAAGATCTGGAAGCTCACCTGGGCACGCAAGACCTGGCAGCTGAGCCACTGCGATGGAGGATTCCAAACACCGGGCGGATTTATCACGTCCGTCGCATTCACGGCCTGCACAAGACCGGAACAACGATAAACACGTTCGTCAGATCCCGTTTAGCTGCTTTGTCCTGACGACAAGAAGGTTGCAAGCTGAGGTCTGCAGTCTCGATGGGTGAGCAGGAGCTTTTTCACCGAACGCCACCTTGAAGCTGCATCTCAGCCCTACGGGAAGCACAATTTCGATCTTTCGAAGGAGTGCGGGAGGAATTATCTACTACATATTCATCTGCCACCGGTACAGGTACGGTACCTCGCAGGGCTGTGCGATGATAGACAGGGAAGCCCAGCGTCCCGTCTGTCGTACAGCCCGGAGGTCAGCATCTTGCATGCTGGTCGATGGTCGCAGTCGCAGTCGCAGGCATGACAAACTCTGACGTCGCGCTTGTTGCTCCTTGTGACAACGTTACCCGATCGTGAACAACTGCTTCGCTTCTTCGCACAACACAAGCTCTAGTGCAATCAAGAACAACATCAGAGATCGAAAAGACCAGCACTCTTTCGTCCGCAGCTGCCGTAGTCGCGCTCTCGCGGCCGAGAATCACCAGTTTGTCCGACTCACGATTACTGACGACAATCACTTTCTCAGATGGGCATCGGCACGCGAAGTCTAAAGCAAGATGGCTTGCAGCGCGGCTACTGTTCCTTTTGCTTGCTGATTGGAGTATAGAGGTGACTGCGCAAGTGATGCCTAGTTCTCGTGAGCCTCGCGATGAGCAGCCTAGAGAAAGTAGCGGTATCTGAATTACCAAACTTCCATCCTTCCCGCTGTCGCATGGTTTGATCGGTCTTTGTGCCAACCGAAGTCGGGTACAAGCAACATGCCGGGCTGCTCAACTTCAGATTCACCTCGGAGCTACTCTTGACCACCACGGCGCTCGTCATTACATCGCCGAATGCGCACGTAAGGCTCAAGTCTACGACTGCGATGAACGATACCCTGCTTTGTCAAGACATGTTTGGCCTGGCCTCAGTCTGCCATCTAGTAGATTGCCAAGGTCTTGTGCTTGCTAATCAGAAGCTCAATTTAGGACATATCCTACTATACTACGTCTACCAACCATGACTGGCATTCTCTTGGGTTCTCGAATCGTACTCGCGACTACCTGTTGCGGGCTATAGGACTGTCGATCACTTCATGCGCCCCGTCCGGCTCTGGAATCTTACTCTTTCCTACGTTGGTGCTGAATGGTCTGGTGATATGTATGGTCCCTTGACCTGAAGCAACCATGCTGCACGGCTCCCACGCTACAAGCACTTCGGAACGGCCGCTGCAGAGTCAAGCATCCGTTCTTGCGTCAAGGGTGGCGATACCGCTGCTGGTCTACTATATCTCGTCCCATCGACATGCAATCGACTTAGGCTACCTGTCGCTTGGGTCAAGCGCCACGTTCGGACCATGCACACTCGCAAGCTCCCCTGCTGTGATTTGTTGATCGCGCAGCCACAAAACTGCTTCAGCAGGTACTCATTTCAACAGGCGGTCGGGGCCAGGAATCCTACAAAGATCCTCGCTTTCGACATCCCCATGCCGTGGTGTAGTCGTTACTGGGACGTAGCGACGCGCACTCGCAGGCTGAGAGAAAGATATCAGAGATACAAGATGAAGGGTCGATACAGGCATGGTCAGCATGAGAGACCTACTAACCCAGATGCTTTTGTTCTTTCTAACAGTTGCGAAAGTCATGAATGAAGAGCAACGAATTAACGTGTGCAAGACGAGTCTCAATCAGATCTACACCATGTTACGCACATCGCCCCAAGACTGGCGAAACTACCTCACTCTGGCCAGGACCATCATTAATCACCTTGAGACAACGACCTTCATGCAGAAATCCGACCGAACATCAGAACAAGTGTGGATGATAGCTGCTATGCAGCGCTTAGCATTCATGGACGCAGACAGCGGCGGCGTGATCGATATCGCATCATGGTGCTCGCGGCAATGGCTCGTCATCAATCAACGCGAGCCAGGAAATCTTGCTGCTTTGAGAGGCATAGGGCAGATCTGGCTGTCGAGAGCACAGCCGACGCTGGCCAAAATTCATCGAGCTGAAGGACATTCGTCGTCAAGCACAACGTCTCAACTATCTATACGATCGAGCAACGATTCCGCTTCCGCAGTTGAAGCAGAGCGACGTGCTGGAAGTGCCGACTACGTCGAAGCAAGAGGCTTCCTTCAGCCTGCAACAGAATATCTTGAGCGCGCAATCGCCGCAGCAACCTCACAACAGAATGTATCTGGCGATCTCCTAGCCACGGTGCGTCGCGACCCTGCCCTAATCAATTTTGTCTGCTTCACTAACTTTTCTCAATAGGCTGCAGAAGCATACATGTCTCTTGGGAATACTTCAAGTCCCCGCATAAACCAACAGTACTTCAGAAGAGCGATACAGTTGCTGCAGGCAGCTACGTCTATACCAGGATACACCTTGAGTCGGTATTTGCAAATGTAAGTCTGGGACAGAACAAGTAATCACATAATTCAGAAACAGCTGACACTTGCAGGTATCTGGATGAATACGGAAAGCTGCTCGAAGAGGCCTGATTTGGCACGACCGACTGATTCTGCTGTTGTTGGTTTCTCCCTACCTTAGGATATGAAGCTTTGAGCGATTTAGCATTTCGGGAACATTGGCATAGCGCGGAGTTCGGACTGGGTAGTCATTTTGGTCCGGAGGCATGGGAGGGTGCTGGACACCCTGCGGACAAGTAATGTGTTTGAGATCAGTGGTTAGCACAGTATCCTGGTGGAGATACAGACATTCGCTGAGAATGGTCCCAGAAGGACCTTGATAGAGCGAACGTATACCTTGTCTCCTCTCGCTCACCTCAATCATTTTGGTAAATGTGCCCTGTTCGATGAAAACCAGACTCTGATGGCTTGCCCTGTTTAGACTGCACCTGCTCCGGAGACAGGACCTAAGCCTTGCCGAAGCCGCAGTATACTCATGCAATGCAGGAGCCGTTTTCTGTCCGTTAGGCCCGCAGCCGTCTGAGCCGCAAGACGTTTTCACGCGTCAGCGAGTTGGATCGCCAGGGCAATGGAATGGAAGAAGCAACGATATTCCCAATGTGACGTTTGGACAAGTCGGGCGCTCGGACGCCGACGGAAATCTCAGGCCAAGCCCTTTCTTGGCTTAGCGCGACTTCCTCGGACGACAACCAAGCTCCATCGGCCAGGACATCACCTCTCAACTAAAGCTTTCACGCAGTCTGCCATCAGCACAACCCTCGTAAATCCCGCCTGGACAGAACATACACTATCGGTCTCGCAAACACTGCCATCCCGGCTCCGGACATCTCGCTACAGGCACCAGCGGTCTACGTTTCTGAATCGACGAGCCACGCTTGGCGACAGGTACCCGCAGTCTCTACACGTTCTCTGGCTCTACGACTGGACAAGTGTATCGAGTGCTTGAAGCGAGACGTATACGGACTGCGCCACCAGACACCGCAACAGTATCGGCCAATATGATTGATGAGTGGGAATTAACCACGCACCCAATCGTACAGGACAGCGTCCAACACAATGCTCGCGTGAGTCTAGCTGCCCTTCGCCTCGCATCCTTGACCGAACTAGAATCTGTTCCATCTCACATGATACGCTGTTCGAATTGCGCTATGAACATGAACTAATACATGCACGTCGCCACTACAGACCGTCTCGAACATTCGTGCTCTTACCGCCTCTCTATTTGGCGTAGCAGCAGGCACGCTAGGCCTGGAGTCCTGGCCTGGTTTCATCTTCTACTTTTTCGGCACGGCAATAGTTTCCGTACTCATCTTCACACTCAAAGCGGATCAAGATGCGAAAAGCTACTTTTTCAGACCTTTCGGCGATCTGTGGGCTGGAGACATGTTTGGAGGGCTGATGTCGTTTGTTCTTACTTGGACCCTCTTCTATGGCTTGTGCAAAGCTTAAAGCGATCAGCAATCTCTCGGTAGAATCTGCAGTATAGCCATGTCGACGACAATACGACGGTCGGTCCAAGCTTCGGTGCACTCACACCGGGCTCATCATTGCGATCACAATGTCAACTTCAGCTCCGAACATCACCGACGCAGGTCCTTCTTCCTGTTGAGACATGAAAATGTTGCGCGAGTCGCTCATCGTTCAAAATGTCGGTCGAGGCACGTGGCACCCTTGGGCACATTAACATCCTGAGGAGCTACAGGATCACGGAGCAAGCGCGTGTAGCAGAAAGTCAAGGTTCGGCCCTCCCACCCATATCCAGCGGATAGCTTCCCTCGGGCATGGTTGGTCGACGCTAAAGAGATCTCTGACATGGCGCCACGGGGGCGAAAAGCGACATTGCCTTTAGCAATCTTTCCGACATCTTGGTCAGGCGGAGAACGATCTCTTCTTAGACGACGCTTTAGGGGCTAGAGCTGCAAGTAATGAGATGTTGAGATGAATAGAGCAAGGCTAGCGGAGCCATCGCCATCCAATCGATACCTGGCCTTTCCACAGTCATTTCTTATTAAGCTGAATCATCGCGACGCGTGCTTCGGACTGCGATGATCTTCGGGTACAATCTTGCTTGAATTGTGTGAAAAACATCGTGCAAACAGATCCGCGAAGATGACTCATCTTGACCTTGTGTCAACTACGCTAATCTATCAGAAGTCATTCGGAATATGTGTGAGCTCTGAAAACAATATAGTGCACCATACTGAGCAGCCCGGATCTTGGTGAAACATGCTTAAGTGATGGCACAATCAAAATTTCACGGACGGCTTTGATGAGCAGTAATCGCGTCGCGAACGCGACCAACACGCCCCACCGAGAAAGCGCGTCTTACCAAACTTTCTCCCACTTCGACCTGCCACAAACACATTGTATCGCACTGCATTTCCATCTGCGCAAGTCAAGTCCAATAAGTCGATACAAACAGACCTACTCACGCGATACGAATAATAGAACGACAAGAGTGAGTGCTAACAATTTGCAAGAACGTATACGTGCTGACCGCCACACAGTGCTGGAAGCACGTCTCGAGCAGGCCAACCTTCTCAAGAAGGTATTGAACGCTTCAATACGTATAGGTGAAGGCCGAACAGCTGATTCAAAAACTTCAGGTGGTCGACGCCATCAAAGATCTTGTTCAAGACTGCAATTTCGACTGCAATGACTCCGGAATCGCCCTCCAAGCCATGGACAATTCTCACGTCGCCCTCGTGTCCATGATGCTCAAGTCCGAATCATTCTCTCCTTTTCGCTGCGACCGAAACATTGCCCTCGGTATCAACCTGACTTCTCTCACCAAAGTCCTGCGATGCGCGCAAGGAGAGGACATCCTGACCATGAAGGCCGAGGATGCGCCAGATGTCGTCAACTTCACATTCGAAAGCTCAGAGAGCGACAGAATCAGCGAGTACGATATCAAGTTGATGGACATTGATCAAGAGCATTTGGGAATTCCAGACACCGAGTACGCTGCGACGATCACCATGCCAAGTGCTGAGTTCCAGCGCATCACAAGAGATCTTTCCGCATTGTCGGAGTCAGGTATGAGCGGCTATTATATACACAGCCGAAGTAGACAACAGGACTAATACGTTTTGCAGTCTCTATCGAGTGCACAAAGGATGGCGTAGGCTTCAAATGCGCAGGAGATATTGGCAACGGCTCCGTCACACTGCGATCGCACACGAACGTCGAGAAGCCCGATCAGAACATTGAGATCAACCTCTCTGAACCTGTCGCGCTTACATTCTCGCTCAAGTACCTCATGAACTTTTGCAAGGCTAGCGGCCTTTCTACACAGGTCAAGTTGTGCTTGAGCAACGAGGTGCCACTGCTTGTCGAGTACGGTCTCAGCAATAACAGCTACTTGAGATTCTACCTCGCACCAAAGGTATCATGATTCCAAGACATTTACGAGAACTTGTGCTGACGACAAACGAACAGATTGGAGACGAGGAGTAAGCTGTATAGAGTGAAACGAAAGATTGCCCAAAATTGGCAGGCCCTGCCGGCGTTCTGGCTGCCTTGCCGAACGAACTCGCATCGCAAAGTCGGACTGTCTGCTGCATGAACGAATATACGAGGACAACGTAAGGAAGCCGCGAGGTGCATGAAGCGATGGAAGCACATCAAGGCGCAGGGCCGTGATATCGGAGTTGATCGGAGCAGAATGCCGAAAGGAAGCGATACCGAGCTCGATCTGCAGGGACTTTTTCTCACAGCAACACCCACGTCATTTGTTGATTAGCGACCTCTTCCACAGCAGTGCACAGTCACCAAAGAAATCTAGCTCTTCTTCCAACACAAACGTCCGCGGACGTCGTATCACCTGCAACGCGATGGCGGAGAGTGACGCTGAAGAGCTTGTCCCAGAGACTCACGTCCTGGCCGTTGCCAGTCATGTGGGTGCTCCAAGCAAGAGTCCGTAGATACCTGTGATAAGAGCTAATAGTAAGTCGAAAAGGTCACCTCAGGGTAAGTTTGGTCTCGACCGAGTTCAAGAGCAAGCAAGAACATGGTATACTAAGACGTGACGCCTTGAAAGCTATGTCGGAAACACGATGGCAACATTCTGCATGCAGACATTGGGCTGCGAGGTGTCTGCCATACATACCGTGAACTACAGTAAGAGCTAACCACCTCTGCTCAGCGGCGGCAGACCATAGTACCTCAATACTCATTATCACTAGGTAACCACGTCGCCTACCGCACCTTCACAGGCCGCAAAACAACCCCCTCCGAAGTCGCCGATCTATACAGTGGCCTCAAGTCCGCCTTATTACACAACTTCGACGTCCTCCTCTCCGGCTACTGTCCCTCCGCAGCCCTCGTCCACGAAGTCGGAAAAATCGGTCGCGACAATAAAACCCGCGCAGCAATAAAACCTGGCTCTTTTTTCTGGATTCTCGACCCCGTAATGGGTGACAACGGAAGAATTTATGTTGCGGAGGAATGTGTAGAGGCGTATAAGGGTTTATTGAAAGATGCGGATTTGATCTTGCCGAATTTATTCGAGGCGGAATTGCTTTCTGGGGAGAAGATTACGGATTTGGAGGGAATGGGGAAAGCGATTGGGAAGTTGCATAAAGTGTACGGGGTGCCGAATGTGGTTGTTACGAGTATTAGGTTGCCGAAGACGAGTGTGAATACGCCGATTGGAGGGGAAGAGGGGGATGGGAAGAGTGCGATGTTAAGTGTCATCGGAAGCACAGCGACAAATGACGGAAACCGACCACGATTATTCCGAATCACGGTCCCCGCACTCCCGGTCTTCTTTTCTGGAACGGGAGATATGTTCGCAGCATTACTCGTCGCGAGGTTAAGAGAGGCTGCGAAAGAAGCTGGAGTTCTTCAGACCGCAAGCTGGAAACCTGCCGATGATGTTCCGGGTCCTGAACTCCCTTTGGCGAAGGCTGTGAGTAAGGTTTTGGCGAGTATGCATGCTGTGCTTAAGGATACTGCGAGGCACTATGAGGCTGTGAGTAAGGCTCTTGGCGAAGAGAAGGTGCTGAATGAGGGTGTGGGTGAGGCTGCGGAGAAGGATCGGGAGATGGAAAGGCATTTGAAGTTGACGAGGGCGGCGGAGGTAAGGGTTGTGAGGAATACGAGGGCGTTGAGGGAGCCGCCTGAACTTGAGAAATTTAGGGCTGAGGCTGTTGAGGTTGATGTGAGTGGAGAGGAAGGGTATGAGGAAAAGGCGGATGAGCTGGGAGTGCTGAAAGTTGCTGGTGGGCAGGGGATACCGCATCAGACTTGAGGGTGGTTCAAGGTATGGTGGTGAGATGAGATGAATAGATTTGAGGTTGAGTGCTCGATAGATCACGAACTCTGGTAATTAGGCGAATCAAGATCTAATTCTAGTCACGAGAAAGAGCCACGGCTCAGCTACAACCAAAGACCAGAAGACTTTGAATCGTGACGTCTCCAAAGCCGCACTCCTGCAAACGCTTTCGAGCTCCATGAACAGGAAACTCCGCAGTGACAACGACAGAGATCTTGTCAGCAGGGACTTCAGCCTTCTCCAAGAGCTGTAGCATTGAAAGTAGTGTCTCGCCCGATGAAAGTACATCGTCCACCACGATCACTGATCCATTTCGTGGAACGGCATTCATGCTCATCTCGTATGCCTTTTGCTTGGCATTCTCTTGGTTTTTTGAAGAGATGAACGAAGCTTTTTTCATGACAGAGAAGACAGGCGGAGGAATTTTGCCAGCTTCTCTAATCATAGCAACTGGGACGCCGATCTGAGATGCTAATGCTGAGCCGAATATGAAGCCACCACTCTCGCAGCAGACTATGGCATCTTTTATAGATGGGCTGCAGACAAGCTTGAGACGGTCTGCCATGAGTGTCGTGCATAAAGACAATCCACCTGGTTGCTGCGCAATGTCAAGAATATCGTAGAACTCGACACCGGGCTGTGGGAAGTTTGGGGTAATGTAAACCATGTCTGAAAGCTTTTGGAGACGAGGATCGAGATATGAATGGATCAAATGTTTTGCCTCCAGTTCTGTCATCTCCTTTGAGCTGCCAACGCGATTCATGTGGATGTGGTCAGGCGAAAAGTGTTTGGATGCATCGGAGGTGCTGTCGTTAATGGAGATGTCCCCCAGGTCATTCGTGACACGCATTTCGAGCAGCCTGCTGTGCGGGACCAAATGTGAAAAGGTAGCGACGGGCGAATCGTCTCTCATGCCGGTGATGAAGAGAACGTCGGAAGCCTTTTGAGCATGCATGATATGCATGAAACGCTCTTCTGGTAGAGACGGTCGACCGCAGACCTGTTGCTGGAAGAACTTCGTCAGAGCTGGTCGATGTTCCTCCTTGTATGATCGATCATTGAGAAGCCTGTTGAAATCAGCTCCCGTAGCTTCGGCGTATTCTTGTTTTGTAACGTCGCTAATGCTGCTCACACAAGCATGGAACCCTTCTCGTTCTAAGACTTTGGACCAGATTTCCGCGCAGTAGTCCTTACCGGCTCCATGGTTGCCCGTCACAAGTACAACGAGCTTTGGCGTTGGAGGCATCTTCGGTTTTGGGAAATGTCGATGAGCTCCTGGTCCGTGATCCGTTGTCGTGCCTGGTGTGAATTATATGCAAGGTTTCGTTTCAACGATGCACACAATCGAAGCAACAAAGACGTGCATGCGTACTTACGAGAGTCATCCAGCCTGGCAAACAGGACATGCTCCATCTCATGCTTCGTTTGAACTATGTCTTGTGTCGCTTTCAGTTCTGTTCCTTCCTTTCACCCGAGGTGTTGGCGAAGCAAACAAGCTTCCAGTCAAAAGACATCTCATGATTCACAACCACGTGAGGATTTAGACTCACGAGAGTTCAGATTCAGGCTTCGGTATCTGCATACCGCGTTCGCCTGCATCAGAAGGTCCACCAAATGAGTACTGACAGAAACGACATGTCGATGAGATCTGATCTCAACAGCATTCCAGGCGTCGCCATCGCTCGATCGAGGAAAAGGAAGGACAGCGAAACCATAGCTCAAATCACATCCGCGGCCAAGACAATCTTGAGCTGCATTGGCGACGATCCCGAGCGTAAAGACCTCCAACAGACACCAGAGCGCTTCGCAAAAGCCATGGCATCCTTCACACAAGGCTACGGCATAAGACCAGGGCTTGTTGCACCAAATGATGCCCTCTTCGAGGTTGAAGGCAGCGACATGGTAATTGTGCGAGATATCCATGTGGCAAGTCTCTGCGAGCATCATCTGGTGCCTTTCGTCGGAAAGATTCACATCGGGTACATTCCGAAGAATTACGTTCTTGGTCTGTCAAAGTTTGCCCGCCTTGTCGAGATCTATGCGCGACGACTGCAAGTCCAGGAGCGCCTGACGGAGGAAGTTGCATCTGCGGTCCAGCACGTCTTGGCACCTAAGGGAATCATGGTCATCGCAGAATGCTCTCACATGTGCATGGTTATGCGAGGTGTCCAGCAGACAGGCGCTCTCACCATAACCCAGTGCAAGAAGGGAGTCTTTCGCGATGATCCGCTGAAAGCACAGGAGTTTCTTGCTTTGCTGGGCAGATCTGGTGTATGAGATCACTTGGCACCAGTCCTTGTTTCGAGATGAATCGCTCATCTCTGGAAGAGTATGAAATATCATCATTCCAGCTCTTTTTTCGCTCACTAGCCATCTGTTCTTATTCACTGTCACGTGTCGCTCTTGCTGTCCCTTCTTCGAATTCTTTATGGACCGTGACATTTGAGACACCATTACCCATACCAACGTGGTGTGAGCTTCGTGCCATACATGTTGTGACAGAACAGTATGACGTTGAACGAAATCTCTCAATCCGCGCATTTCGGAGAAATGCCGCTCGCTGCGCCAACGGGATTCGCATTATCTCGAATCCACTCGCCATAAGGAAAAGGCATACTTCTCGTCCTTATTAGGATGAAGTCACACTTAGCAAGGCTAGCGTTGCTTGCTAAAAGTCTTCAGACCTGGTCGAATGCTTGCACAGATAAGAGTTCAAAGGCAACCAGACCAGGATCATTGTGTACTGATGTACAGCAGAATGGGGCTGCGTATCACAGCAGCCGGAACTTCCCACCTCGACCGGTCACGAAATCTTCTGCTTTCAATCGTTATGCGCTTTGGTCGAGAAAAAACCTTTTCGGTCCAGACTCGTTCATTAGTAGAATCCCTCGCCTGCTTTTGGGCGAAGTGGTTCATGCAGCCAGCATCCGGCAGCAGCCACCAGTAGATGAATAGAGCTTGTACGCGACATATTGCATGCCTTGTACCGACGAAGTGCTGATTGGAACACTAGGGTGGTCAGAGACGGTTGGTCCCGGCCACTTCGTTATCTTCCAGCGCCTGATACGCTTCTATAACACCTTCCTAGTCCTATGCGGTCTCATCGCGAGCGTGTCGTCTGGAGTTTTGCAATTTTCTGAATTCCACCCAACCACCTCACCGGCTCATCGAGCAGCTGAAGGGTTCTTTGTCTCTTCCACTTCAATGGCGGTCATCTCAGGCATGCTTGGAACCATGCTCCTCTTCCGCTTCGATGACTACAATAGGGCGAGTCGATACGATTTGCTTCTCGCCTGGAGTCCGCTGGTACTTTTGGATTGGGCTATTCTGTCTTTCCTTGCAGGGCTGATGATCTGGTACACATCGCAGAACCCTGGTTGGAGGACGTATGTTATGGCGTGCACGACTGGCCTTGGCCTCTGATATTCTGCGTGGGTTGCAGTCGACATGTTCAAAGTGATGAGGAATCCTGGTGGATTAGGCGCCAGTGGGCTAGGAGCGAGAAGTACGAACCAACGGGATGGTCCAGCTACCGATGGAATCGAAGCGACTGCGCAACCTTGGGGTATGGCGAACAACAAAGAGCAGTTGAGGAAGTTGTCTAGCATGGCGGATTTCTCTAGCGCGAGAGCTATTCAGGACAACCTGCGTCGTCCCTCGAGCACGTAATCTTTGGATGCTTGATGCACGCGCGCGCCTTGAATGGCACACATTACTGTCGAGACTCTGGTCTCTGCGCAGCTTGCAATGAAGGGACCTCTCGTAGCTTGTTTCAGATGGACCAATCTTATCATAGCTTGGACCTTCTCAAGCTCACTCTTCGATTCAGAGTGAGATGAGAAAAGGTCTGAACTACTTCTTGTAGCAGGTGAAATTTGGTCATGCCCCGGAGCCGCCCTAGGCAGGTTCGTTCAGACGCTCGGCTGTATGCAATGGTCGCTGACCACGATGTCTTCTGTCTCTTTTCACGAGCTTCTGACCATCTCTTCCAGATCCCATCCTTGATCTTGAGCCAAAATATCCGAGGCATCAAGCACAAGATGGCTGCAAAGGTCCCTAGAGGTCATTCACTCAGGAATGGAGGCGCTTTGCATGTGCCTTTGTATACGCCCCATGGCGCCCACCGAGCTCTACCGAAAAGCCGAGCGGTCCACAACGTCGGAGGCGTTGCTAGAGGCCTCATTAGCACCTGCCCGATCCATCCATGTTCTAAATGCCGTGGTATGATTGTGCCTGAGGAAGCCCTTCGGCGAACCTGTGCCAGGAGTAATCGTTAAGATGCTGATGTAGATGCCTTTCATTCACTCCTCACGCATTTTGCACATGCATGTGAGTGCGGGAAAACAATGCGGAAGCACATGCGAATGTCGCGGCTGAAGTGAATCGTGAACGGCCCCCGCATCTTTTTAGCGCGATGCATTGGCCCTGGATTTGGAGCTTCTTTAGCTTTCCATCTTTCGAGCCACCTGTCCGTTACCACCAGCCTGCGACTCAAATATCGCACACCATTCGACACCTTTTTGGCACTCGACATTGACTTTCTTCAACTCCTTCGACACTCTTTCGCGCTTCGTCTGTAGACGGCAGCAACACGATGAAGGTCACTTCGCTTTTGGCGCTTGGTGCCGCCGCTCTGGTATCCGCAGACGACCAGGCGGAAGAGAAAGATGCCGCCGCATCGGCAGTCGAGGCCTCGCTGCCTGCATTCACAGTATGTATTCAATTGTTAAGACATACTCGAGTACTTCGAGTCGCAGCTTCCAACTGACACATTTCCTAGCCAACCACACTGAAGGCACCCTTCGTTGAGCAGTTCACCGACGGCTGGGACGCTCGGTGGAAGGCTTCGCACGCCAAGAAGGAGAACACTGAGGAGGAATGGCAGTATGTGGGCAACTGGGAGGTTGAGGAGCCCATCATCTACAAGGGTATCGCCGGCGACAAGGGCCTCGTGCTCAAGGACAAGGCTGCCCACCACGCCATCTCCGCCAAGTTTGACGAGCCCATTGACAACAAGGGCAAGTCTCTGGTTGTCTCATATGAGGTCAAGCTCCAGTCGTTCCTTGAGTGCGGTGGTGCCTACATGAAGCTCCTCCAGGAGAACGCCGCTCTGGCCTCCGATGAGTTCTCCAATGCCTCGCCATACATCATCATGTTTGGTCCAGACAAGTGCGGCGCCACCAACAAGGTCCACTTCATTTTCCGCCACAAGAACCCAAAGACCGGCGAGTACGAGGAGAAGCACATGAACGCTGCTCCATCCGCCGAGATCAACAAGTTGTCCAACCTCTACTCCCTCATCGTTCGCCCAGATCAGACTTTCGAGCTCTTGATCAACGGCGAGTCTAAGAAGAACGGCTCTCTCCTCGAGGACTTCACCCCAGCTGTCAACCCACCAGCTGAGATTGATGACCCAGATGACAAGAAGCCAGACACTTGGGTTGATGAGGCTAAGATCCGCGACCCAGATGCCACCAAGCCAGAGGACTGGGATGAAGATGCGCCATACGAGATTGTCGATGAAGAGGCCACCAAGCCAGAGGACTGGCTCGAGGATGAGCCACTCACCATTCCAGACCCAGCTGCTGAGAAGCCAGAGGACTGGGACGACGAGGAGGACGGTGACTGGGTCGCACCACAGATCTCCAACCCCAAGTGTGACGAGGTCTCCGGATGTGGGCCATGGGAGAAGCCAATGATCAAGAACCCAGCTTACAAGGGCAAGTGGTCCGCTCCTATGATCGACAACCCAGAGTACAAGGGTGTCTGGAAGCCACAGAAGATTGCCAACCCAGCTTTCTTCGAGGACAAGTCTCCATCTGACTTTGAGCCAATGGGCGCTGTAAGTGACACTCACGTTCTGTTGCCCAAACCTCTACTGACAAACTTCCCCAGATCGGTTTCGAGCTTTGGACCATGAACGAGAACATCCTCTTCGACAACATCTACATCGGCCACGACGAGGCTCAGGCCAAGGCTTTCAAGAAGGAGACCTGGGACGTTAAGCGCCCAGAGGAGGAGAAGGCCGAGAAGGCTACCAAGCCAGTCGAGGACACCAAGAAGTCACCAATGGACCTTGTCTTCATGGAGGACCCAGTTCTCTACATCAAGGAGAAGACCGCTCTCTTCCTTGAGCTCGTCCAGAAGAACCCAGTCGACGCCGTCAAGTTCGTTCCAGAAGTCGCCGGCACTATCGCTCTCGCCATCATCACCATCCTTCTCGTCGTCTTCTCCGCTGGCTCCTCTGCCGCCCCAAGCAAGGAAGAGTTGAAGGCAAAGGCTGAGAAGGCCAAGGCTACCGCACAAAAGACCAAGGATGATGTCGCAGATGCAGTTGCATCAGGCGCTGATAAGGCCAAGGATGAGGTGAACAAGCGCACCACCCGCAGCAGTGCGCAATAAGCGATTTGTTATGGGTGCTTGAGTGTAGCAAGCAGGAGCATGGGTTCACAAAATCATGTACTACGAGGCAAGCAGCTTTCTTGAGCGATTTTGGGAGAGCTGTATTTGGGATCTGTAGAGAAGCGTTCAGATAAATTACGATACCTTATATGACTTACAGCCACCATTCCGGTGTCCGAGCTCTATTTCGCATTTTGGTCACTGAGGGCGGTACTGCGGACTGCACTTTCCACAGCAAGCTTGCCAAGACGCCCGCATTGCCCCGTCAAGTTTCGGCGACCGCTGTCAGTACTTTGATAATACTACAGCTTGCGAATGACTTTGCTCCTGCTACACTGTCATCGTGGATCTTATCAGAGCTGTCATACAGGACTTCATCTCGCATTTTCTGGACAGGATACCCACCCTTGCCTGCGCTCATGTCCGTCGCCCAACGCCGGCGGGAGCTCGATCCGTCCCATCAAACCCTGGTCGAGATGAAATCTTTGACCTTCCTTCAAGCTATCGCGAACACCTCACTCGACGATTCAGAGGGCAATGAGATTACAGGTGGCTCGACCCATCGGAAAGCAGCGGTGCCCAGCTAATTATCGCTTGTAGGTCGAGCTAATATTTGATGAGTTATGCTAAGCTTCGAAGGGACAAGAGGCTGTCGCTAACTAAAGTTAACTTTGTCGCCTATTTCCTACTCGAAATAGAAAACCGAGACTTAACCCCGTTATAACCCCGCTAGAACGCCTCTAAGCTATATCTATTATCGATATATAGGATCTTACTAGAGACTCGTTCTTTCCTAATATATCTATATCTAGATATAATAGAGAGTAGTTCTCTTTTAAAAATCTCTCCTATACTATCGATTAGCTAAATAGCCTATTACTAGAATGTCCTAAGGATTATTTCGAGTCTAACTACCTTTAGGATAGGTTAGTACTAGATTATAGCGAGGTTAAGGAAATTCTTAACCCTACGATCTATATTATAAAGTTATAAATAGGCGGTATTTCTATTAACTCTATTAAATATATTAGCGCTCTACTATTGTATCTAAAGACGTCGGATTATAGTTATAGATACGTTATAGATATATTTAGTAGAATAGAGCTA
>AWYD02004677.1:0-88431 GCA_000504365.2 Pseudocercospora pini-densiflorae CBS 125139 | reverse complement strand
TCGCAAGGCGGATTTTTAGCTGCTCGAGCGCATGGCGCGACATATTGCATACCACAATATTCTGCAGTGTATTTGGCAATGTGCTTCGGTGCTGCAGCCATCCAAGAGCAGATGACTATCACGGTTGGTGCCCTTCCTGGTGCAGTGGCTCCTTCTGGTCGATACACGGATATGGAATCCGAGAGAGCCCTGAAGCCTTCGATGCCGCTAGGCTTCGGCATGGCTATTCGAGAACTAGAATCTGGCTTTCAATTGGAAGGCTCCCAAATTTAATTGTGATAGAGATGGAAGCTCGAGAAACGAGGAACTTCGTCGGCAGCCCTGTGACAGGGCCGATCGCTATATCATCGCATCACGGGCAAAGTATGATCATTAAACAGTGGGTGAGGATGCAGAGAGGAAGAAAGAAGATCCAATCAGTGGCAGTCGTTGACAGAAGTCGCTATTGCCTCGGCCGAACTGTAGGGCTGAACCCTGAGCAGTATTCGGATCTAGCCGACAGCTTAGATTAGATGCGAGTCGCATGAAATTCTCAGGCAAGCAAAGCGTAGAGAACAACGCCGTACACATTGCACTCGCTCACTCGTCGCCCAATATGAAGCGCAAGATCGGGGCCTTGGAGAAGGTCGATGCTGATCTACCGAATTTACAGCACAAGATCAAGTCTGACCCGAGCTCATACAAGGATGATTTCACGGGACAGTGGGAGCAGTACAACTCTATGCTGCAGATATTCTTGCAATCGCCCACTACGACCGACGACAATGGCATAGTCAGACTGCGAGATCTGATCGACTTCATATCCCATGTGTCCGACTGCTACCCGAGCGTAACGAAGAACTTCCCGCAAGACCTGATATCGCTGCTCGAACTGCACCACGCCACGCTTGAAGCAGAATTGCGCGACAAGATTGTAGGATCTCTGGTGTTGCTGCGGAAGAAGGAGGTCATAGACTCGATCACCTTTTTGAACACGCTATGGCCACTACTTGTGTCTACACCTTCGAAGTCGTTGCGAGCTTTGCTATTCCAAAAGATCGTTTCAGACCTGCGCACATCGAACAACAAGACTAAGAACCACAAGCTTAATCGTGCTGTTCAGACATTGTGCTATAATCTCATCGCTTCCGATCCAGCATCTCCAAAAGGACTCTGGGCCGTGAAGCTTACGAGGGAGTTGTGGAAGCGATCGGTATGGACAGATGCAAAAGCGGTCAGCGTAATGGAGGCAGCAGCGCTTAGTCAAGAGGCGAAAGTGGTGACAAGTGGTGTGCGATTCTTCTTGGGATCAGATCAGGAACGGGAAGAGGCGGCTGAAGACAGTGACGACGAAAGTGACATTGATATGGCAAAGCTGCGGCACCAGGTCGGCATTAACAAGAAGAGCGCAAAGAGGGAGAAAGAGCTCAAGACTGCGAAAGCCAAGGTCAAGAGGAAGGAGCGACGCAAGAATACAACTCAGACACTCAACTTCAGTGCCCTGCATCTATTACACGACCCGCAAGGATTCGCCGAGAAGCTATTCCAGCAGCATTTGCAGCCCAGCCAGCCAAAAGTGCGACTGAATCTGGAGCAGAAGCTATACATCCTGCAGCTGGTGTCGAGACTGGTCGGTCTGCACACACTGACATTGATACCGCTCTATTCCTACTTCCTCAAATACTTGACGCCAAAGCAACCCAGCGTGACCAGCTTTCTGGCCTCGTTAGCATCAGCCACACACAGCTTGGTTCCACCGGACGTACTGGAGCCACTCATTGTGAAGATTGCCAACGAATTCGTGTCAGAAGCCAGCGCAGCAGAGGTAGCGTCAGCAGGTCTGAATGGCATTCGTGAAGTCTGCGTTAGACAACCACTAGCGATGACGGAGACACTTCTTCAGGACTTGGTGCAGTATCGAAAAAGCAAGGACAAGGGCACGCAAATGGCAGCGAGAGGACTTCTATCATTATATCGTGAAGTCGGTGCAGAAATGCTCAAGAAGCGAGATCGAGGACGGGATGCTGCGCTTGGTCTGCGAGCAGGTACCAATGTAGCGGCACGTTTTGGTGAGGTCGAAGGTGGCGGTATTGAGGGCCTGGAGCTGCTGGAGAAGTGGAGAGAAGAGCAAGGCATTGGTGAGAATGAGGACGAAGAAGCATGGCGAAGGTGGGAGGCAGAGAGTGATGACAGCGAAAGTAGTGGTGGATGGATCAATGTGGAGAGTGATGGCGAGGATATCAATATTTCTGATTCCGAGGATGAGAAGCCAGCGCAGAAGAAGAAAGCTGGAAAGGCGGAGATCAAGGAGAATGAAGACATTCCACAGGAAGACGACAGGCTAACAGAAGGTCGGAATACTGCCTCGCTTGAGCCAGAGGCAGCGATCAAACGCGAGGAGGCTCGGCTGTCGAAGCTTGCTACCACACATATTCTGACGCCAGCAGATTTGGAGAAGTTGAAGGAGCTCCGACAGAGTGCAGCTATCACTGCAGCACTCCCAGCAGCCAAGCGACGGAAGATGATGCAAGCACAGCAGCTCACAAATGCTCAACGTCACGCAGACGATGAAGTGACCGCCGAGCAGATCGAGGGCTTGGCAAAGCTGAACCACAAGACCACAAAGGAAGAGAAGGTGGCGATGGCGAAGGAGGCTCATGAAAACGATCACCGTTCTACTGCCGCAAGACGGAAGGAAAAGAAGGAAAGCGAGCACAAGAGTACGACCAACAAGGAAAAGGCGAGGAAGAAGAATATGATCATGACATTGGGTAAGGCGAAGCGAAAGGGCAAGAGGAGTCTGGTGGAGCATCGTAGGGTTTTGAAAGCGCACGTTGATCGCAAGAAGCGAGGTGGGAGACGTGGAAATCAATAGACGAAGCTGTCAATGTATAGTTTGGCAGAAGTGAACTGTAAAGTGTCTGAAAGAGGGGTGCCTTCCCGAGCTTGAGCACATGCCGACACACGGACCACCTCGCAAGGACGATTCACTTTTCGGAGACCTGTAGAATAACAATGCGCGAAGTTCAACCTCGAACTGTTTCTTCAACATCAACGTGACGTCTCTAGCCCTCGACAGCATATCATCAACACAAAAGCCAGCACGTCAAGTCCAAGATTGTGCGTTCATCGCAATCCTCTCGGAAGCCGACATAACCATCGTACCGAAGCTCACAACCCTACACCGCCGGCGAAGCAGCTCAATTAAACACCAATAGCGCACTCGACGGCTTTGACGCGGAAGGCTACATGCGGTAGACACAATGTCGCTAACAGGCCTGCGGCTTGACGCCAAACAGTTACGGTGCCGTGACCTGTCTGTTCAGTACCACCACAAGTACACAGTTCCACAGCTGCGCGCAGTCATCAAGGATCGCCTCGGCTATGAACCACCCAAATCGAAGACCAAGGAGTATTACGTCAATGTCATGATCGAGGCGGACTACACAATCTTCCGATTCCTCGACCTGCCAGCGGAAATGAGGAACGCAGTCTACGAGCAGCTGCTGACGCTCGAAAACGACAAAGTGTGCACCAACATCCTTAGAGCTTCGAAGCAGATATACTGTGAGGCGCGCTCGGTTCTTTACAACGACAGTGTGTACAAGTTTGGCATTGAGATTGATCACGGCCACTTTTGGACGTTTACCGACTTTCAAGCCAAGACCGGAGACTTGTTGGTCGGCACATCAGACTCGGCAAGCGAGCCACTTTGCGACCAAGACTTCAATCGCATGGCAAAGGCAGTCCATGTTGTTCGCTTCAAGACAATCAGCCTCACACTTACATTCCGCAACAGCACGTGGCATCCCCTCAGGGCTGCAGACGATGTACGGATGTGCAACATAGTCCACCGGGCCATGAGCCGATGTCTCTGGCCTCTTGTGAACTTTCTCACCACGTCGAAGCAACTCTAGACCCTCGAAGTGGTCGTGGACCAGATTGGCGTTCAAATCTCTGACGAGTTGATGGGTAAGGCTCTCTGGCCACTTGCATTGTTACAGGACACCCTTCCCATCAACTTCATGGGGATTAGCGATCAGACTGCTGAATATCTGCGTTCCGAGATCGCTAAGACGCCCACTCCGGATCCTGGCATGAATCTGAGCGTGCTGCAGGCCCACAAGAACGCACAAGTTATCGAAGACCTGCGAAGAGCCATGTCAGTCGCCGAATATGGTGAGAACGCACCACAGAACCAGCTCGATCAGTACGCCCTTGGCTTGTCGGACGAGATCCTTGAAGCCGTCCAGAGATCTCGCGAGCTCCTGCGTTCAGTAGATGTTGCAGACTCGAATAAGGTCAACGCAATCGGCAAATGCGCCACGGTGCTCCAGGATTCTATTGAGGACAATTCGCTGCCAACACGTCTACTGAGCATAATCGACAAGTTCAAGAAAAGCGAGATCTCTGACCAGGAACCTGATGACGGATGGTTCCACGAGAAGATCCAGGATGCCGAGGACAAAATTCGTGAATGGATGGAATAAGCACTGATAAGGAGATAAGTGCTGGAACCAACGACATTGATTTTCGTCAAGTTTGCATGGGCAAATCTTCTACCTCATATGGACACGATTCGAAGATGTGGACGGCGACGCACGACTCTGTTGTAGAACTCATGCGGCGCTTGGCACCTTGCAGACAGTAGCCTTGTCTCAAACACCCATGGCAGAGCGTGTTCGGAGCCTCTAAGGAGCAGAAGGCTTGATAACCGAAGATGCTTCTGCGCTTTATAGTTGTTTTTCTTTTCTCTCTTTTTCGAAGCTTCAAAGAACGAAGAATCATGCGGCCGTGATGGGGCAAATTTTGGAGCCGGGCAAGGGTGCAACAGCATATGTTTGGTTACTGGGATAAGATCATGGCGAACTGGGCATCATGCTCCCTGCTTCGATGCACAGCAGTCGATCGAGATGTCAACTGAGGCGCCTTTGTTGCATGCTTGAGGCGATTGCTGCAGGCACACGAGACTTGGTGCTCGAATAGAACATGGATACAACGCTTGAAAGAATGGAAGAAGCATTGAAAATGCACAATAAAACACAATATTCTACGAAGAAAACGGATTCAAAACAATCGGATCAAACTCCCCACAAACCACATTCCCGTCATCATCCAATTCCTGATTACTCCCACTTCCAACATACCAAGCATTATTCGCTCCACAAGCCATACTCTCACCTGCACTACAAATCAAAGGACAAGTATTATCCTCCGTAACATCAATCCTGCATGTCAACGCCGAGTTCCCACTCCCAGTCAGCGTCAACTGCTCTGGGTCTGCATCTCCAGCTGTAACATACACTCCACTCCCTCCCACAAGCTGTAGAGCGCCATTCGTCCCTAATTGATATTGTTTTGCAGCCGAATAGTCCGGATTTGACCAAGTCAGATCAGAGCCGGCATAAAGACCATTTACTTCTGGAGCGTCAACTCCGGATTCTGAAGCTGGTGCTGCTTGACCATTTCCCAAAATTACGAATTTCGTCGGTGTTGCTACGGAACCGGAGATGATGGTTTGTGTGAATGTGTAAATTGTCGTTGTCGAGGTCGTACGGGAGATTATAACTGAAGTCTTAGTGCCGGTCGTAGTGGTTGTGATTGTGGTCGGGGATGGTGCGATGGTTTTGGTCGAGGTGAGCTAAATGACAGAGATTAGTGATTCAGCTCTGTTGAGTGGTGTGTGTTGAGACGTACTCTGGCTATGCTTGTGACCACACTGGTGCTCCGTATTGTTGAAGTGGTCGTGATTGTGCTTGGCTTGATGGAGAGACAGCGGCATGCTGAAGATATTGCTGATGCACTTCTGTAGTTTGAAAAGCATGCAGGTTTCGTTGAGGCAGCCTGTCGCTTGTCCTTGTGCGGAGGAGCTAACATGATTGTGACCGGGCCTTCGCATGTCGGGCGAGCGGTGATTGTCGTGTCTGTCTGGACAGTTACGATACTCTTTGAGGTCGTCGTCCTTCTCTCATAATGAGTATTTTTCACGGTTCTGATCAATCCGAATTGCCTACGTTGTTGGTTGCACTGTTACTCTGTACAACTGTCAGTGACGTCTTAGACTCAGCATACTCTATTTCTTACATTAATGTTGACCTCGATGCCGTTCCTGATGTGACGGTCCGCGTAGTAGTGAAGCTAGTTGAGGTGACTGTTGAGGTTCTGCAAATCCATGAGATTCCAATTCCTGTTCCTTATCAAAGGCATTGAACTTTACACTGTTGATGTCGTCCGCGCTGTCACCGTGCTTCTGGGTATCCTCAGATACGAACTGCAGTATGGTGTAGCAGATCTTCTGCAGGCCGTGCCAGGGCACTGTGCTCTGGCAGCAACGCTGCACAAAGCGAGGGCCAGTAAACTCGAAAGGCTGGTGATCTGCATTTTATTAAAGGACGGAGTGGTAAAGGGAAAGCAAGGAGCCAGAAACCCACAAAGTCGATCGCATTAACGACTTCATAGCCTTATACATGTCGTTTAACGAAAGTTCCGTGAGGCGTACTTGCGGCTCTTCCAGACTGCGTTGCCAAGAGAGCGCCTGATAATATCTGCATGTGAGGCTTGCATACTGTACAGCTGAGTCTGCGGCTCCTACGACCAGACAATTGCTCTTCTTGCTCAGGGCGCAGGCGCTCGCGGTGAAACTTTCGTTGCGACGCAAAGCAATGAGCTGATGAAGATGCATGTCTTGTTCAATGTTGTGGTAGGCTCAATCTAGTGTAACCGCTATATTCGTGCTTGGGCTAAAAGTGAGCTAAAGTCTAGATCAGCGCACCGTCTGCCATGTGGGCATATGCAGACTAAAGGCTGGGTGAGGCTCAGTGACAGTAATAGTGCGTTCAGTTCGTGGGCAGATACAGACGCCATGCCCAAGATCTGGTCCCGTAGGCCACGTTCTCCGCGTATACTTCCCGAATAGTCGTAGGTGATCAGTTTCAACCATTGTTCTAACCAGAAACATATCCGAGGCTACTTCTTTGGCGTTCGAGATCAGATTGGCTGCCGAGCATGCAGCAGAGCCAGACCGCATTGGGATGGAGTACTTTCGAGCCAAGATTGCTCGATCGCTTCAGATGTAGACCCTGACAAGTACAGTGTTTCCTCGACACCGATGCATTCATTCCCGTCGACTCTAGTCGATGCTGTCGCGGGCTGCGTCAACTGGCAAGCGATTGCGATTGTATGGCGTGTGCAAAATCTTGGTCCAAGCAGTGCGAAGAAGGTCACTGTGCTGTCTTGGCGATCATTCCTTCGCGCGAGGCGTTTCAGGCGCTCGGGCATTTCTTCGCGACGCAAGCCACACGGATCGGCAAGACCGAATATCTGCAAGCTGTTGAGGCTTGAGGCGCATGTCCCGAGCTACTCCTGCGGCGCTGTCAAGGTGACTGAATCTCTCGGCGTTGAGCATCTATTTGCTATGGTCGACAGGCGAACATTTTTGTTTCGACTCCGTACTATTTAGCTGTCTCATGAGAAGCCGTTTCTTGGTGCGCCTCCCATAGACGCTTCATCGTCCTATACAGAAGTCAGTCATACACAGCAAAGTTCGTTGAGAAGTCCACTTACCTCCAAGAAATCAGTAGCCAGAATCAATCTGCTCAGCTCATCTGCTACATCGGTAGCTTGACCTTTTGCCGCCTGTTTGAAGATAGCCTGTATAGTATATCGGTGTTGCTGCAAGAAGATGCGTCCGGGTTGAGCTCCTTTGCTGAGAACGGCTGCAGTGATAATTCGTAAGAGGGCTGCCAGAATGCGATGAAACTCTCGCAGAGCTATCGCGTTATCGATATCCAATCCAATGTCTGGGTCGGTACTGAATAGTCTGCTCTCCTCGATTGTAGCAAAAAGTCCAGAGTTCAGCACAAGCGCTGTGCCATCAGACGTTTGACAAAGACGAAGGAGTAACGCAAGAGCTGTGTGGTAGAAAGCTAGCGTAGTGACCATCTCCGCTTCGGTCTTGAAGGCTTCAGCAACGCCGGCAATGCTTGTGTCGACAAGCACGGGTACGAAGTTCAACTTCATTAGTGCTTTCAGTAGTGTAGAGGTAACCTTCAGACCTTGGTATAGCGAAACAAGGCCGTCTAAGAACAGAAGAGCTGAGACTCTGGTGACACCCCGACCTGAAAAGGCATCCTCGGTCACTACAATTAGAAGTCTTTCGCCAGCATTTTGCACCAATGATAGCAATTGCTTAGCAGAAGCGGAGGGAGGCGCGCTTGCTGTGACAGGCAAAGCTGCAAGTACGGAACAGCTCATTCGATAGCATACGTCGCGGAGAGCGAGATCAGCATCGCCATCAGCGAGTACCTTCAAAGACACCCTGAATATGGTCAAAAGGCGTTCGATTGCCACATTTGCCGTTTGCTGAGATGCATCGTGCGAAGCGGGACTGATGGCCTCGGTCAAGGTGAGCGTAAGTTTTGCGAGCAGGCCGGTGGCCTCGGGGTTGTCGCTCAAGCTCTTTTCGAACTTTGGTAGGACAACCAAGAGACCTTGTAGCGAGAGCGCGATCACGTCGCCAGCATTTAGTCCACCCTTTGTAATGATCAGAGACAAGAGCTCTGTCCAGGCTTCGAGAGCGTCGGTTCGAGCATCGTGTATCGCAAGCCAGCTGTTCTGGCTAATGAGAGAGGCCAGAATTGCTTTGACTTCATCGCTGGCTCGCTCCATCTCAGAAGCTTCCTTGGCTACACCACTCTCCTTCAGTTCTCGCTTGCGTAGCGTCAACAGCTCTGTTGCTAAACCAATGTCAAAGAGAGCCGCACTCGAAGGATCATCTTTCATGCAGCTCGATAGGTCAACATCCCTGAAGAACAAACATTGTGCATAATTTGGCTCCAGCGCATTGGCTGTCTCAAGGTCGAAGAAGTCGAGGAGATCAAAGATGGAAGCGGTGGGCAAGTTTTCTCCAGCTGGGAGCTTGATCGTGCCAAGCAAAGCACTGACAATTTTTTCTTGCACCGAGAATGAGCTTTGTCTTGATGCCATGCGTAGGTCGGCAGCTGCAAATTCAAAGAACGCTTCCCGACTTCGCATGAAGTCGCTGATGGCATTAGCTGCACTGTCCAAGAGGACATCAGGATCCGTGGTAGCTTTCAGATCCCAGTATGGGCTCACTGAGACGGGAAGTTGTGACCTTGACAAGGCTGGAAGGAAGTCCATCGCACGGAGCTGAGGCTGCACGATTTGCGATGTCAGCGGCGAGACTGCGAGCTTGTTGACCATCTCGAGGCATCCTCTCTTCACGCTCAACAACCAGGACCTGTATCCAGTGTCTCCAATCACGACTTGCAGGTCGGCAGCTCGTGCTGCAATGGCGTGGAACAACGATTGCGAAGTAGCGAATGCAGTCTGTGGGAGTACGTCTACAGTGTTTTCGTAGCATGCAAAGCCCAACAAGCTGTGTGCGATGCTCGGGCTGCCATTTGAGGCATCGAGACTGGCATGTATGAGGTCCAAGATCGCCTTGGCACGGACAAGCTTCAAGGGTGCTTCGCCGCTCTCCAGATCCCAATCTTCCAAATTGAAATCCTGTTGCAGTTCCAGCGTGAGCGCCGTGCTGACAGGTGCAAGGAGGCCGATGAGGCGGTTGCTTCGGCCACGAGCTCCGTCCTCCGGGATATCAGCAAGCTTCCTGGAGGACCCGATACGCTGCAGAAGTGCGATGCTCTCTAGGCTGATTTCCACGTGTTTGCAGGCAGTGAATTGCGCAACATGAACGACGCAATGAAGGTGCGTGAGGAGCACCTCGTCGATCGAAGTCAATGTTGAGGTTCCCACAGGTTGGTGCTTCGAAGTCTGGCTGACGATTATTGGTCGTACAATATCCACGTAGGTCGGCTGGAGCTTCCAGGCCAAGCTCAGGATTTGTAGCCCTCTAAGAACTGCTTGCACAACAGGCGCTGTTGGTTCAGCGTTGTCCAGAGTATCAAGATTGACTTGTATAGTGGTAAATAATGAGTTGACAACACCTTTGTCAAAGAGCCACTCCATCACACGCGCAAACGGGTGCAAGCGAGCATAGGACGCGAAAGACTTCGTCTCCATCGTGGCTTCGACTGCCACATTGGACGTGTTTGCCAGCAACACCAGGTCTTCGTTGAATGTGAGCAGACATTGATGCACGAAGTTGAGACATTCATATCGTACGATCTCCACCATGCTCGCCTCGCCTTCCGCCTCCATACGAGGTACCTTTTTGGCGAAGATCGAATCCATGACGAAGTCGACATATGTGTCGATACCAGCATGGCGATGCGGCGCACCAAGGTTCTCCGGGAAGGGCAAGTTCTCCATGGTGACCTCAGCGGCATTCTCTATGGGGGACACCAGAGAATTGAGCAAGCTGAGCAAAGATGCGACGGCTTCTCCATTGGTTGCAAACATCAGCAAGTATTGCTTTGCAGGGTATGGCGTCCTGGGTTGCGCCCGAGATAAATTCGAACCATCGAGGCCGCTGCTAGATATCCAGCTGTCTAAGAGGACCCACATGCCATTGCGAACTTCCAGGCTCTTGTCTGTGAGCATCGCTGTGAGCAGATCCAGACAGCACGCGCGGATGCGTGGCAACGAATCACTTCGGGCGAGCTGGAACATGACCTCGCCAAGATGAACCGACTGCTCTACGAGAAGCCACTTCCTGGCCTCCGGGCTTGTACGACAAATATGCGCTGCAAGGCCAAGATACGAGTCCAGCATGATAGCTGTCTCCGGCTCTTCAAGCTGGGTTTCATTTGCGACACGCTCCTGACCACTGATCTGTGGTGCAGCAGGCCGGTCTTTCAGATTAGAGGCGTAAATCTGCAGCTCGGAGAAGATCTGGTTCCAGCTGACAGCGTATGCTTTGCGGAGTCTTCCAGCACCCATGGCAGTCTCATCGAGCAAGAAGCGATGAGCATTGTTGGCCGACTTGTCATCGCACGCTATTGATCTAAGCAGTTGGCAGAATGCTGCAACTCGCGGGGTCGGTAGACGCTGTGAGACCCATCGAAGAAAGCCATAGAGATTGCTCTCCTTATCAGCCCAGAAGTCATGCGCAGCCGCAGGATCATCTTGATACGCACACGCCATGATGACAATGAAGCGTTCGAGGTCCAGGCTGGAGTCAGCATTCTCGTTGCCTTGCGGCAAGAAATTTCGTCTCTTCTCATCTTCCTCGAATTTGAGCTTCCTGAGGGCATCAGGCATGTTAGTGACAAAAGCGTCGGTGAAGACTTGCAATTCGTGCATTGTGACAGCCGAGAAGTCGTCGGATGCACGAGGCATTGCGACCACGCTGACTGCATTGTCGACAAGAAAGTCAACGATTCCAGTCCGGGAAGGATCATGCCATGTCACAGGTTTGAGAAAAGCCGCAGCAGCAAGCATGAAGTGGAATGCTTTGTCTTTCAGCGCCTCGAAGAAGAGGTCCATGCGGGCTTCTTCGCCAGCTCTTCTGTCTGCCTCACTTTGATTCGGCTCGTTTGTTCCCGTGGCGAATCTTGCATTGTATTCGGCAAGCCAAGATACCGTGGCAGCGGCTCTTAAGTTGCTCTGCTTCCACTGCAGTCGGGTATTGCCAGCAGCAAAAAGCATGTGAAGCTCGCGTGCAGCACCCACAGTGACGTTGCCTTGGTCCGATGCAAAGTGGGATGCGCCACTGATCAGAACCGGGAGATAGTGTATTGTGATATCGATGTCGGCCTCCAGAGCTGCAGCTTTGCTGAGAAATGCGCGGTAGTCCTCTACGTAGACGAATCCAGAACGAATAAGGTAGGCAAGCACAGCAGCCAGCGACTCATGCTGTCGGGTCAGTAAGAAGCGCTGAACCCGGAGCGCCTCGCCTGTGTCGCCTCCAGTGCCTTGCCCGGTCATGACCAGCTTGTCCTTGTATTCAGCCATCTTTTTGAGGAAGTTCTCGATGTCTGTCAAGCCGTCCACGCATTTGCGCCAATACGCAGCCCGGTCCTGGCCGGTCACTATCGCAGTGGACGCTTCTTTGAACGCCTCCGTCATTTCGTCGTCTTCGCTCTCGTCCTCCAGGCCCAGTTGCAGCAAGAGTCGCAAGCAGTCCAGAAGTGCTTGACGCTGTTCGTGAAAGCGAATCATAGCGCGAAAGACCAGAGAAGGGTCATTCCCGCTCTCATCCACCTGGGAGCGAATGCATAATTTCGCCGCCTCCACCTCGTCCAGATCCAGCTCGTCTGCGACATTGATAGCTGCCTCTCGAAACTCATCTCGCACGCGGTATTCCAAGTCGTCGATGGTCAGGGTGTCGGGTCGGGGAGTGGTCGTGGGTTGTACGATCTTGCGACTGTCATCGTTCTTTTTCTTCCGCTCTAGCAACTTCTTGAGGTCTTCATTAGAGGCATCGAGCTGTTCCTGTAGACGTTGGAGGTTGGCAAGCCGAGTTTCGCTGAATTGAATCAGATCCCGCTGCAGGATCTGGAGGCGTCGCAATGGATCGTCCATGGCGGAAAGTCGGAAGGTGGCGGGGCGGAAGGGGCTCGATGATGTTGGCGACGGCGAGGTGGCTCCATGCACGGGGAGGAGGTATCTGTTTCTGTCGTCTTTGTTTGAAAAAGCTACGCGATCTTCACGCGTGCAGCTCCATCGCTGACAGGGATCATTGCTTAGTCAGAAGCCTAATGCTTCACTTCTACTTTACGCGATGTTCGCTATTCAAAAGTTCCGTACTACCAACACCATGTCGATGCCGTAATGAGTGACGAACTTCTGCATTCTTCGCACTTGCAGTACATACACCATTCACTTGCAGCCGCAGAAAGCACACCTTTCCAGAAGATAACTCCAACTCGCGACTCAACTCTAATGCCACGCGCCTCGACATCGCTGCTCTGGTGTGGCGTTTGTTGCCACGATCGAAGCCCGCCATGGCCAGTGTATCCTTGAGAGATGCATTGGAAGGCATCCGGTCTGGCACGATCAAGGCTCGCAGTGATGGCATTCGGGATCTGAAGCACATTCTTGACTACAACCGCAACAGCTCCAGGATCAGCGAGCTGAGAGATGGCGAATACAACACCATCCTCGAAACTCTGTACAAATGTGCTGATAAGGAGAAGGTAAATGCTCTGAATGGCAAGACTGCGACTGCTCGCACCTCAGCCTCGAACAAGCTGGCCGACATCTCCAATGCCTTCAGGCACACTATCGAAGCATCTGTCCAGGTGTTGAAGGCAACGACTGTTAGAGATCTTTTGAACCATATTGAGGACACGATATTGATTCGAGATACCGAATTCTGTATGCCTGTGGCTCTCGATTATGTCAAGGCCATGAGGGCTGTGTTCGAATACCAACCACATGTGGTCTCACTGCAGCAAGACGGCAGCGGCGAAGGCTGCAGATGGGATACGTTTGCAGTATTTTGCATGGACTGCATCAGTAAGATCGAACAACAGCAGCCTTCTGATGGCGAACCACTGTCTACGGCTGGGACCATGAACGGTTTCAGCATCCGTTCTTCGCGGTCGGTTATTAAAGAGTCAGCAGGCTCACAGGGAGGTCGTTCCTCTCTCCGTCCAATTGCAGAGGAAATGGTGGCGTGCATCCGTTTCCTGACAGCTGTACCCACAGTCCCACTAAAGAGAAAGGCTGAGCCTCTCCTCTGGACGATCATAGAGGCATTACAAAAGTCAACTGTCTCTCACAAATCATGGGCCCATGCCTTTGCCGCCATCAATAACATCATTTGCTGGTCGCGCACAGAGGACATCAATTGCACCAAAAAATTTGTTAGCCACATCGTCAAATTGATCAGGCACCTGTGGAGATCCAACGTCACTAAGGATGCCACCTGCCAGATGCTGGTTACTCTTTTGCTGCTGGAGCCTTACATTTTGCTTTTCATGCAGCAGTCCGCTGGTCTGACTCTTCGACCCGAGCTCACTGGCCTGTTACATGTCCTCCAGACAGACTACAACAAGCGGAAGGAGCGCGAGCTACTACGTCTCGATGATCTCCGGCTTGAGATCAATCCAAGGAATGTCCCAGATGGCAAAGTTGCAACGCCACTCCTCACTTTGAGATGTGCGGGACTTCAGGCAGAATCGAATTGGCTAGTAGCCCACATCATGGCATTGCTACACCGCGCCGTCCTTCCGCGATCTGCCACATGTGATGAGCTTGATCAAGCTTCAGAGCGTGAAGACGAGGTGGACATTAGCCAACGTCCACGAAAGCGCCAACGTACGGAGGACGACTTTACCAAGTTGGTCTCAGCGATCACTTTCGGAACACAGCAGGAGAGAACGTGTGCCCTACAGACTGTCGCATTCCTCGCGCCACGAATGCGCTTCAGCTCTGCCCAGTTGAGTAGACTGCTTGATAGTGCCGCAGTGAGTTGCGGCGACGAGAATGGAGCGATTTCCTCCTGGGCATTCATCGCCTGTGCCTTTTGCGCCTCGCAAATCAGTGCTTCCGACCGACAATTTTCTGCACGCTTCGCTTCAATCTGGCAACTCGCCCTTCGCTCGATCAGCAATCCTTCATCTTCGCGAGCTGCATCCTTCTCGCTTTTCGTGTTCTTCAAGCTTCGACGAGTCTCATCGCAACATGTGACAGAATTGCTGCAAATCACCGAAAGCATGGACCTGAATGGTCCCAGTCAGCTGTCGGACGGCGCGGTCTGGCTCTTGACTGTCATCCTCGAGGCCTCGCAAGAGGTTAGTCCAGCTGCCGGCACTCGAGCAGCGGATGCCGCTGCTGGATGGCTGTCACGCTGCTTCACACCTAGCCGTCTTGAAGACAAACATTACACCAGCGCTTGCAACTCCTATGATTCTTCGGATGTGGTCTCGCTGATAATGTCTTGCTTGGGCACTACTGGACACCACACGCCAGCAACTGGCATGCCGGTCTGGGATATTGGGGCCCGCGGCTGGCTGCTTTGCGAAGGCGACGAGGAACTGATGAAATACTTACTTCTCGCGGACGAGAAAGGCTCCGCTTTAGACGATAAGCTGTCAACTTCAGGCGTTGATGCAAGTAGCCCCCTCAAGCAGTCGACACGTCCATCTGTGGAAACGCTGCTCATGAGTCATTTGTCTTCCGAGCTCTCTCGGACGATCGACACATTCACCAATCTCGTACGATCGCGGCAAGTAACAATGGATTCTTTCACCACACTATGCAAGGCCTGCATTCCCTTCATGTGCGCTTCGACCTGCATTACATTCAGAGACTCTAGGAAACAGGAGCAATTGCATCAAAGCGCCAAGAAGCTGCTGGGACACGTGCAAGATTTCGTTGCGACACCAAGTACAGATCAAGACAAAGTTGACATCTTTTTGTCGGTCTTTACTTCCACCTTTCCATGCTTGAGAGGCGGGGAGCCGCAAGCCAAACGCTCAGAACGTCCCGGATGCCAGTTGCTGGCGTGTGCTGCAATCAAGGAAGCCATTCATCGACGACAGATTGCGGATATCGACAATGGCGATGATGACTTCATGGACCTCGATGACACCTTTGACTCCCAAGAGAGCCGCCCAGCTCATAACGGTATCGTGCAAGAAGTACCATATAGCGACCTCGATGCAGCATATAGCTTGTCGACGCTGAGAAGCAGCAGCATGCTTTATGCAACGGCTGTTCTTGCCATTCAAGCCGACCATTTGTCCAATCCCACAGCGGAACCAGCATCGACATCCATCACGAACTTCATTTTGGAGCTTCCAGTGAATGCTGTTCTGTCATGCCGAGACGTGATTTCGTCGCTGCCATCAATGGGTCTTGTCCTCGGCGCTAGCGATACAACGCGCTTGATGGATTTCTATCTTGATCTTCTCTCCAAGTCAACCTACAAGGCTTCTGAAGTGGCCATAGGCTCACTCTTGGATGTCATGCTAAGTCTGATCGGTGTCTGGACTGATTCTCACAACAAGAAAGCTCATAATCTTGGCTTAGATGCTTATGAATGGCTGATCACTATGGCCGTGCCCAAAGAACTCGTTTCGCTCAACGTGACCAAGCGGTTGATGAGTCTCCTCGTCCAGCTTTTCAAGATCGATGCAGAATATGGCCTGAATACCGATGCCAACACTCCACGCCTCGTCTTGTTCGACCTCCTCAAGACTGCACCCGTTACGGCACAATTTGCGTTGACGGACCGGCTCCCTGAAATCTTCGGGCTCTACGTGCTATCGCAGCATGAAACTATCTTTGACGAGCTGCTTCATGATCTTATGCAGAATCAGGACTGGTTCGAAGGAACAGTGATACGACTACGCTTTTTCGCAAAGCTGGGTTCCAGTTGGCCTTCATTACTACGTCGCTGTGTGTGGCTTTTGTTTGACAGTGCAGGAAACATTAAGGATGCTTCCGCTCATGCCAAGGTCTGCATCAGCCAGCTCGCATCCGCTCTTCCTTTGCGCCAGCCTCGGGTGCTTTTCACGCTTTTCGCGCCTCAGCTTCTCTGGTCATGGACCGGCGGTCAGCTTCGACTGGAGGACGTGCCTTTTGCAGCATTTGAGTACGATTCCGTCCATGACCTCTTGCGAGCAAACGAGTCGGAGGCGTTGGCTCAGATCACATTGCAAGGTAACGAAAAAGCCATGGATGTGGTGACGAGAGCCGTGAAGATGATGGCACGAGATGCTGTGAAGCGCTCATACGCCAAGTGCCTAGCCTATTGCATGGCGTACGATATCTCCAACCCAAGAGAGCCCGGGACAAAGAGCAACCCATCTGAAGAGCGACTGCGAGAAGCTATTGGGGGGAGGGTTGAGCATCAGAAATTGCTGATCCGGCATTTTCCTGCCATTGTGGGACACTTCTACCTGCTGATGAAAACTGACGATGTTGGCGATACCTGGCTTGCAAAACGGGATGGCTATGCTGAGATGGCCAAAGCGTTAAAAGACATGAAAGTGTACAGCCATTCTGACCGCAGTCTACCCGAGACTCAGGATCCTTGCGTCAGCGACCGTTACCTACCCGATGAGCTAGAAAGGTTGTACAAGCGCACACAGCTCCAGGTCACAGACCTGTGGTCGCCATCGTCATTTTCTTTGACCGCTCGAATGCTTGTCAACGAGATAGATGAGTCCCTTGGGTCTTTGCACACATGCCTGATCATCCGTCGTCTGCGGATCTTTGTCGCCATGAGCGGTGAACTTGCCACCGATGGCTTCGGTCTGGAAATGTTAATACACTCTTTGCGACCATTCGTGAGCGACAGCGAGTGCGCCGATGACACGCTAGGTGTGCTTCACTACCTCTTCAATAAGGGCAGATCATATCTCCGAGGTTGTCTACCTTTTGCTACTGGGGCTATCATCTTGCTTATCCTCACAATGAGGAAGCACACCCGACTAACGGCTGATCGCACTACCCAAGAAAGTCAGCACACTGCAACTATCGAGAAGATGATCAGCTTTCAGAAATGGTTAGTGGACTGCTTGTCAGCACTTACCAGAGAGGAGTCCGACACTGCTTACAAGCCGCTCCTGGCATCGCTTCGCGGAATCCAGCTGCCAGGCAATGGCACATCGGGTAGTTCAGAGAGCACATTGCTGCTATTCCTGCTAGATCAGTGGCAATCAGGCACACCGCTTTGCTCGAAACAAGATATTCTCGAAGCTCTTAGGCTCCTCGCAGAGGGTTTCCTTTGGCCAGAAAGCTTGGCTGAGGACTGCTTGGGATCGGACGAGAACACAGTGCACTATGTGCAGCCTCTCTGGGAGGTTCTGAACATCTCAGCATTGAGTAACAATTTCGCAGTCTGGGCTGGCGAGGCTATCGGAAGGGCATATGCATGCACAGGTATCCGTCCAGAGGAGTCAAACAGCCAAGAACCTTCCATGTTGAAAGCGCTTCCCAACGATATGGTCAACACTACGACTGCCTCGAACTCAACGATCATCAAGCACATCTGCCAGACTATGTACTCGAGAAAGCGCTCAGAGGCTGGGCTCGCAGAATTCACTCTGCGCAAGATTCAGGAGTCTTTCGCGTCCGCAGGAGATTCTGACGACGCCGTGGAGTTCTCACAACTACTTCCGGACGCTATTTGTGCAGCAATATGTGATGGAACCTTCGGCTGGAATCCGATGCCATCACAACTCGAGCCCGATGCAGCCGATGCAGAATCGTTGCGACAAGCTCTGCAAGCACCTACCAACGAGTCTATCGATGACTGGGCCAGCAGACTGGCAAAGGTGCTCAGTGCCTGGTCTACAAAGAACGCGATTGTTTCCTCTCTTGCTCCTCTGGTACAAAACGTCAGTGGTTTGGCACGCCAGCTTCTACCAAGCATGATACACATCTGTCTGCACAATGAACTGGACTCGGTCCCCTCTCTTCGTCAAATCCTCTCGGAAATCATTGGTGTATGTATGCCAGATGAGAGCGAAGCACAGCGGCCGAAGCAAAAGTTCTTCCTTGAAATCTTGCTCTACCTGCGCAGCCAGGAACTACCAGGAGAGACTACGATGGCCGATCGACTTAACTGGCTCGATGTCGATTTCGTGGTTGCTGCTGGAGCGGCATCGCGCTGTCGAATGCCCGCTTGCGCACTACTCCTTGCCGAGTCCGCAGCTCCTGTCTCAGTCCCACAATCAGGTCGCAGATCAACCAGCAGAGCATCTACGTCACATCTCCAGCCTGCACCGATACCAGAAGGACTCCAAACAGCAATCTATCAGCAGATGGACGAGCCTGATTGCTTCTATGGAGTACCGCAACCAGCAACTATCGATTCTGTGCTTCACCGACTCGATCACGAACAAGACGGATTCCGAAGCTTGATGTTTCGATCCGCCCAGATGGATAGCCACATGCGACATCTTCATCGGCTGCCTGAGCGGGACGCAGTAGGCATGATACAATCTCTTTCGGCACTCAACTTCAACAGTCTGGCTTTCGCAATGGTAGCACAAGGCTTGGGCGATCTGACAAGCTGTGCGGCACCAATGCTCAATGCTGCGCAGACGTTGCAGCAGTGGGACATTTCGGTGCCAGATTCGCGAAGTGAGGCATCGCTCTCGTTCAGCGTTCATCAGGAACTCAGTCGAGCCAATGATCTTGAGCTTATACGAGACAAAGTACGCAATGCAGTCCTGCTGCATGTCACGAACAGATCTCAAGGTGGTGACAATGCGGCTCCTACGCATGTATGGTGCTCTACACTAGCTTCTTTCACAGAGATTGGAGAAGTCATCTCCAGCAGCAGTGAAGCTGAGATGGCATCGAGGTGGAGCGTAATGCAGAACAGACAAGGTTGGATGCAAATGGCACGTTTCCAAGAGGTCAAGCCGTTCCTCTCGAATCGACAAACACTATTCGGAGTCATCAGGCAAAATGCTGCCCTACAGAAAGGCCTTCATCTTACTGAGAGGCGCTGCCGTGCTTTCGAGGTGGAGGCTCTTCTGGCAAGCTCTGGTCTGGCTCGCGAGCATTCTCAGCTGCAAGATGCGTTGACAGCGACGGCAACACTGAGCGATATGATCGAGCACTGCGGCGCTGCCAACCTACAAGTCGCGGGGGCAGTCAAATTGGAGACGGCGACTGTCCTTTCTGAGGCAGGCGAAACAACGATCTCGGTAAAAATGCTTCGAGATATACTCGGCATGTCAGACCTTGATAATCAAGACTTGCAAGTGGGAAGAGCTGGTCTACTTGCGCAGCTAGGTCACCAAATGGCTGAGGCTCGATTGGAGAAGCCCGAAGATATTCTGGACCGATACCTGACGCCTGCTGTGAACGAGCTGCACGAACACCCAGACCAGAAACAGGCTGGTAAAGTGTACCATGAGCTTGCTACATTTTGCGACAAGGAGCTGCAGAATCCTGGCAACATCGAGAATCTCAATCGCATTACTAAACTCCGTCAAGCCAAAGAAGAGGAAATTGAAGCATACAATCAAGCGATACAGGCCGCAAAGAGAAATGGGGGCGATCGAAATCAGCTGGGCAGATCACTCGGGCAGGCCAAGACATGGCTCGCCATTGATCGGAGTGAGGAGCAACGCCTTCAAGGAATCAAACAGCAGCTGGTCTCCACGAGCTTGCAGAACTATCTGCGAGCTCTCGCCAACTCGGACTCCTATGACCTCAGTGTCCTCCGTTTCTTCGCCATGTGGCTCGAAAACATTGGTGATGTTGAAGCTGATAAGATGGTCGCTCGATATTTGCCTAGGGTGTCGAGCTGGAAATTCGTTCGCCTGATGAATCAGCTCATGACGAAACTTGAAGACGGCGTATCTTCGTTTCAACAAGCGCTAGGAGCACTCATGTTGCGCATATTCAAAGAGCATCCTTATCACAGCATCAACCACCTTTTCGCGGCCTGTCAGAAGCCGAAAGGTACACACATCGACTCCGCTAGCCAGGCTCGCCACAGCATAGCGATGCAGATTCAGAAAGACCTGCAATCGCCTCAGAACGGAAAGCTCGGTGAACTCGTCAAGAACATTTTCCGTGCCAATCTGAGGTATAAAAATCTGGCTGACAGGGCGCCGGATCAATCTCAACAAGGCATGAAGCTTCCTGTCTCTAAAGTTCCAGAGGCGGGTGGCATTGTCAATTCAGGCACGATCAGACATTTGCCACCTATCACGTTGACGATCCCGCTGAGGCCAAGCGGTGATTATGACGATGTTCCGAAAGTCGCCAAGTTTGGTGGAGATGTCTCGATCATGGGCGGCTTGAGCGCCCCGAAAATGCTCAAGCTCTGGGATACAGCAGGTAGGGAACATAAGCAGCTGTTCAAGAGCGGCAAGGACGATCTGCGGCAAGATGCCATCATGGAGCAAGTCTTTGAGGAGGTCAGCAATATGCTTCGCAACCACAAAGCCACTCGGCAACGTGATCTGAAAGTGCGCACGTACAAGGTCATTACTCTGGCGAAGACGTCTGGCGTCATTGAGTTTGTCCCGAACTCGATTCCTCTCAACGACTTTCTGCGGCCAGCACATAAGAAGTACTATCCAGCAGACATGAATGATGGCCAGGCAAGAGCGCAAATCTCTAATGCGTGGGCTCAGGGTGAGGGGAGCCAAGCCGATCGCATCAAGGCTTTTCAGAAGGTCTGCTCCAAGATGCACCCTGTTATGCGCCATTTCTTTTTCGAGAGATTCACAGATCCAGACGAATGGTTCCAAAAGCGAACTGCGTACACTCGCACGACAGCGAGCGTATCTATCCTCGGTCACATCATCGGTCTAGGCGATCGACACTGCAGCAACATCCTACTTGATGAAAAGACCGGAGAAGTTGTGCACATCGATCTGGGTGTTGCTTTCGAAGCAGGCAGAGTCCTCACCATTCCCGAACTGATACCATTCCGCCTGACTCGCGATATTGTTGATGGCATGGGCGTCACCAAGACGGAAGGAGTCTTCCGCCGCTGCTGCGAGTTCACCCTAGACGCCGTTCGCGAGGACAAAGAGAGCATTATGACTCTGCTCAACGTCCTTCGCTATGATCCTCTCGTTGAGTGGTCTGTCTCGCCACTACGAGCCAAGCGCATGCAAGAGGAAAGCAATCGGATCAACAATGGTATGATTGGTGGTGATGCGGAGAACTCGAGCAAGAAGCGGGAACACTCTGCTGGCGAGGCGGATCGCGCGCTGGCGATCGTGGAGAAGAAACTGGCGAAGACGATGAGTACGACTGCGACTGTCAATGAGTTGATACAGCAGGCGAGTGATGAGAAGAACTTGGCGTTATTGTTCCAAGGATGGGCGGCGTTTTTCTAAGGCTGCTGTTTTGCGTTCAAGCGGCATTTGTGCATGGGAAAGAGAGGGTGTGAGATAAAAGTGAAGCGCTTCTTCAGCCTATAAGGCATGTGTATTGTGTATAGTATCTTATCATCTTCATGACTGTACTTGAAATGATTCTGTGCATATCTGCCTTGCTTTGCAACGATGAGTGACCACGTCTCCGATATGAGTGTCTTGAGGGAATGAGCGAAGGGCAAAACAATCGACGCAGTCAATCGGGACATGCGTAACAGCAATTATCGATGATTGTAGAATGAACAACGGTACGGAGTGAAAGTAGGGCAGAAGCCGCGATTTAAGCTTTCTACATCCCTGACTCGCCGCAGCAAGGGTCTTGAGTCATCACATGCTATCGACAAGCTTTCGAGACTCGATTTTACCACATCCAAACGACTTTGCAGCACTCGAACGAACACCAAGCGAGACACAGACACAAGCACAACTATAGTGCTACTTCCAAATCACCGCCGACACCGAGACATGCTTCGTTCCTCCACAAACGCATTCGAGATCGAGAGCGCCCCTTCCTTGAACATTAATTGGCATCGCTGTAGCAACATGGCTTTTGTTCAGTAGAGACCATGGCGTACCCAACGCTTGCGCGCAGTCACACGATTCTGCGGCGAAAGACATCACAAACACCCGTGACCCCAAGTCAAATCAAATCCACCAAGACCGAGTGTGTCAGTTGAACGGAACCTAAGAAATCCAGTCAAATCCACCAGTATCACCATGTCTGAGCAAGAGAAGCCAGATGCACCCAAGCCGGCCACCGAGCCAAAGGCTGAGACTGCTACACCAACCGAGGGAGAACAGAAGCTGTCACCTGCGGAGCTAAAGAAGAGAGCCAAAGCAGAGAAGCAGGCGCGAAGAGCAGCCGAGAAGGAAGCGAAGGGACTGCCCACAGACGGCGCGCCTCCAGCAGTAAATGGTAACGTCAACGGTGAGTCATCAAAAGCACCTCAACAAGGCGGCGGCGACGGCGGCGGCGGCAGTCAGCAGCAACAGCAGAAGGGAAAGCAGCAGCAGTCACAGCAGAAGGGCCAGCAGAAGCAAGGAGGTCACGAGCGGAAGCCCAGCGGGCAGCTAGGATCGCAGAGCGCACCAAAGGAGCAGTCGAAGAAGCAGGACTCAAAGAAGGACTCAAAGAACGTGGAGCTGTTCAGTCATCTGTACTCGCAGCCACGACGCACCAACATTGATGGCGCCTCGAAAGACGTGCACCCTTCAGTGGTCGCACTTGGCTTCCAGATTGCGAGCTACGAGATATGCGGAAGTAGCGCACGTTGTGTTGGCATGCTACATGCCTTCAAGGATGCGATCGCAGAGTATACCACACCACAGGGCACCTCTCTTGCTCGACACATGACTGCACACCACCTATCACCACAAATCGACTATCTTAAGTCATGCCGGCCCATCTCAGAGTCTATGGGCAACGCCATTCGGTGGCTGAAGAAGTTGATCGCCGAAGTCGACCCAAGCACACCTGATCATGAGGCCATTGAGTTCCTTTGCGACAGCATTGATCAGTTCATCCGCGAGCGCATCATGGTCACGGATCAGGCCATTTCGGCATCCGCTTGCAAGCTCATCAAGGATGGCTCGGTCGTGCTCACTTATGCGAAAAGCGCTATCATCGAGAAGACAATCCTCAGAGCACATGGAGAAGGCAAAAAGTTCCGTGTGGTCTGCGTTGACTCTCGTCCACTCTTCGAGGGCAAGAAACTCGCCACCAGTCTCATGCATGCCGGTTTGCAAGTCGAATACATGCCATTCTCCGGTCTGAACCGCGCGGTCGCCGATGCCACAGTCGTACTTCTTGGCGCGCATAGTATGCTCTCCAACGGCCGTCTTCAGTCACGCATCGGCACGGCCGCTGTCGCTATGGCGGCACACCGAGCCGATATCCCTGTCATTGTCTGTTGCGAGTCAGTCAAATTCAGCGGAAAAGTTGCGCTCGACAGCATCGTGCTCAACGAGGTAGCGCCAGCGGAGGAACTTCTCTTCCCACAGCCTCCGGCACCTGCACCATCGGCGCCAACGACTGGGAAGGGCTCCAAGGATGAAGATCCGGACGAGCCAAAGCTCAAGACGCTCAACGACTGGAAGGAGATTCCAAACCTCCAGATTCTCAACCTGATGTATGATGTGACGCCTGCCGAGTACATTCGCATGGTCATTTGCGAATACGGGAGCGTTCCGCCCAGCTCGGTCCCTGTCGTGCATCGTCTTGCGAACGAAGGCGAGTAGCAGCCGCCTATTGAATTAGCAGAGCTTATGGACCTAGGAGGCAAAGGCAGGTGGTCATTGGCAGATGGTGAGGTCTTGAGTGCATCTGGGAAGAGGAAAGACAGCTTTGTGATGATTCGAAGTCCTATGGCTCAGATTCTGAAGAGCAGCTCTGTGGGAGATCAAGGATCGAGTGGGTAGTCATACGAACGAACACGACATTATAGTTTTGTCATTACGATCAGCGGTCCAGCTCCACGCGAAATGAATAATTGAAAATTGAGGTCATGGAGACATTCTCTCATTCCCACCCCAGCATTCACGTATTCTTGTTCTCGTCGTGCTTGTCGGGGAGTTGGCGAAGAGCCCCATGGACAAATACCATTTGCTCCTGAGCTTCGGCGAATGCTTAATTCCAATGGTGGTATAATTCCGGAAATTGTCAACAACTCTTGCATATGGATTCCGATTACGCACAAACTCCCCGAAGTAATTCAAACTCACTCATCAAAGCCATTCTGTAATTTTCAAGCCAATTAAAGCACTTCGGTAACCTCGTCGTCGGCGACATAACCCTAGCTCTACCCTAATGACTCTGCCAAGCCTTGCAACTTTGTCACACTCTCATCGACAGATCTGAGACGTGGAGCGATAGTCAATCGATTATAGCCTATCGTCACACCTCGTCAGCAAGAACTCTCGAGAAATAGTTGAACAGCTTGCATGTTCGCTCCTTGGTCGAAGTAGGAGGAAGTTGGCAGGAGGATTCGAGCTTGAAGGAAGAACGTGATGTGTGTTCGTTTTCGCCTGGCAGAGCAGGGCCATAGGTCGAATGTTTTTCGCGTAGCATCACTAGAGACATAGAAACACCTCATGAAAAGAAATGTGACAGGGCGGTAGATAGTAATTGATGCTTCTTGAAATGCTTCTTTGGTCAACAGCCGTTTAAGCTGGACAGTATCCTTCCTCCCTATTCCTCCCATATCAACAAATAAAATGTGGCTCCGAGATTCCCGCCACCAATGCTTCAACGCTGCAGTCAAGAAATGTCACACAGAATAGATCCCGCAGCCAAATTTTAAACAATATCTCATCCACAGGTGGTATATGCAGAAAAACACCACAAGTTCCAGTCTTCGCTTCCCATTTTTCCCAAAACGCCCTAATGTCAAAGTTGGTTGTGTCTATCAAGTGCCACCGACAGGAACCCAGCCTCTGCCAAGATCCATACTGCGGTTGATTCTGCCGCCAGGCGTCAATGGCACGTTGACTCTACCGCTCCTCGTTGTCGACTCATCTCCGCTATCCGAGTCGTACGCGTCGCTGAGTCGCGCAAAGTAGTCCGCCAGGCCGCTTGTGGGACTTGCGATACTGTCGTACTGTGGAGGTGGCGTGATGAGCGGTGGCGGTGGCTCTTCGTCTTCGAATGCAGGTGGGTTGAACGATGGTGCTCGCAGGAGATGTATAGGCCGGTCGATTGATTGAGGTCGTCCTTGCCGGTTTATGGCCTGAGGCCGTCCAATGTGATTCGCGGCGTGGATCGTAGGAGGTCGAGCGAGACCCGGGGATTGAATCGTCGGTGTCGTAGGTCGGTCATTGTTCGCTTGCTGTCCGCCATTGAGTGCGTGCAGGCCTGGCACGAAGCTGGTAGGTGAGTTTCGTCGCTGAGCAGCACCAGGACAGCCGCACTCATACTGATGAGAGCTGAAAGGCGTGGCCATCGGAGATGTGTATGCCGGTAGCATAGTGTTTGCTTGCGTCGCACGGCAAGACAGAATGTGGAACGGCGAGTCGATCGATATTTCGAAATGTCTTCGCTTCGTTGGATCTTGCGCATCTGGCTTCGACAGTCGCATCACAATCTTGATCCAGTGGTGGACCTGAATGTTCTGATATGTCGTGTCGAAGTGTAATCGCTGGCTTCGATCTCGGTCTTTCATCGTATGACAACTTGGCAGTTGTACATTGAACTCCATCTCGGTCGGCCCAACATTTGAGTCACCTTCGAGGTTGCCCAAAAGATTCGTGGTGTCCACCGGTGTGACTTCCTCGCCTCTAGCTGCTCTCGCTCGCTGGTCGTACGGGATGCCACCTCCTGCTGTGACCCTCATGCTGCTCCCCGGAAAGGTGCTTGTCGGCGGCCCATCGGCTCGCTTCTCGAACAGTTGCACTTTCCTTGTTGGTTCCATCCGGTGCACACGCTTATTCGAGCAGAAATACTCGATATTCTCCGTGATTAGCACCTTGATTCGATGACATTGGACCTTCGCGAGAGGTGTCAGCTTGAATGCTATTGGTACCGATGTGCCTAATGGAAAGCTCTTTCCGAAGATCACGATGTCGTAATGTAGCTGGTCTTCCCAATTCCTGCTAATCGCAATCGGTTCGACCTGTTCAAGAGAGCCCTCTGACGGAGCACGGATAAGTGTAACCTCCTTGTTGCCTACCAGGTTTGAGCGGAACGCACCGGACCGTTCGACGACTGCCTCCAGTTCGTACTTGACGGATCCCAGCTCGACGTCAATAGTCTCCGGTAACCGACTGTCCAACGGCAATTCAAAGTTGTAGATGTAATCTCCGGGCAGGAATGTACGGTAGCCCTTGGCAGCGACAGTCGGGCCAGAGTTGCCACCCTTCTCAAAGCTTCGAGATTGATTGACATTGAGAGCAAGCTTCTTTGCCTCCTTCGATGTAAGACCGACATTGAGCGTGGAGCCTGTATCGGTGGAACGCCCAAGCGGGTCTAGTCGTGTAACTGTTGTAGATGCACCTTCCTTGAAAAGCTGCACATGGTCTGCATTGGTGCCTTTCTCTGCGCTTTCGAATTGGGCGTTGAAGAAGGGCCATGTATGTGACATGATCGTGTCTTTTTCTTCGAAGTCAACCTTGCGAGGCGGGATGCCCTCAGGCCATTTCGTGATAGCAGTGCCTTTAAACTTCAGGGTGATGCCTTTTATCTTGGCACTTTTCGACACTCGCAGATGAAGTCCACCTCTCAACATCGCAGTATTACCAGGAGCGTGGTCCGTGTTCTCAAAACCCTGCAAGTATAACACTGGCTCAGCCAGGTGGATGCCCATACTGACGCCATTGCCAGAGGCGATTGGCTTCTCATCGTCCAAGTTCAGATTGGGAATAACAGTCTGGTCGTTGACGAAAGAGGTGTCTATCCGTGGCGAAACGCCAGTCCCACTACTGCTGACAGACTGTGCCGACAATGTTGAATTGTCTCGTGCCTCACTGTTCAATCTTGGTCTTTGCAGATGAGCATTGATTGGACCACCAATGGAGTGCCTGATATTCCCGCGCATCGTTGCCGCAGGAGCTGTAGGCGCTGCCGGCGCTACCACCGCACTCGCCCTCCTCGCACTCTCCACCGACTGTGTGGAATTGGATCGCTGCGTAGGCGACCAAGACCTTCTCTTCCAGGAGTTATCTGTAGTCGTTGGTGATTGGGAATCGGGTGCTGAATTGGTGTTATTGATGACAGGACTAAGGAATCTCTTCACCCTTTCACGAGTAGTCGCCAGCTTGAGGAGGGACACCCGCTTCTCGGGGTCCTTTTCTTTGAAAGGGTAAGGTACTTGAGTCTTCTCCCGCCTGTCAAGTCCAGGATCGACAGACTTGATGCAAACTCGTCCAGGTCCTACACGGCGTGGTCGAAAGAGCCTCGGGGGTTTGTCGGTTGCGTCGTGGTAGGTAGCAGGATCGTAGTAGAGTAGTCCGTATGTAGATGATCGATATGATACTGCCATTGCGAACTCCACGTTAGTAAAGATCCTCCTAGGGATAAGAATGTAGTGCGAACGGAGGAACGCGTGCTCGTGGTTAGCAGATGGGCTAGACAACAAGACATGTTCTGCAACATATCAAGATTTGTCGTGACTGGTGTGCTATGTGCCAGGTAACGGAGCCATCCATGCGGCTCGCCGTAACAACCAAGGCGAGCAAAAAAATCGGTCACACACCGCGTCATGGGTCTGCCAACGCAAATGGGCACTGGCGGTCTGGTGGCCCGGGACAGGGAGGTGCTGTGTTACTTACAATCGAGGCGACGGGTTGCCGAAGAATGCGATCGGTATCAAAGAGAGGGGCCCGTTCCCGCGGCGAAAGCAAGACTCAGGCCTGTTTCATATATCCAAAGTCATCCAACTCCCAAATGACAGGCCTTCCAAGCTCACGGCGTCGCAATCCTACCCTCAGGAAATGAAGGCTGTGGTGTTTGGCACCCGCACGTCAGACGTGCGATTCCGTGGCGGAGAGGGGACCCTGGCACGAATGGACAGAACGGGCTTCCTTGTCTTCCTTCTGGGCGCACCCTTGGCTAGAGATGCAGCCTTGAAACTGGCGAATTTGGGCCGGCCGAGCGTGACAGCAGGCGCGCTGTGAGCTGCGAAAGAAAGCAGACAATGGAAGGCGAATAGCGGCGATCGACGTGGAGTTGCGATGCAGCTGTCGCTGCTTCCAAACCAGATGCTGGGGTCAAAGTCCTCTAGCGTCCGTTCCGCGGATCAAAGCAGCCAGCGACGTCCAAGCCAAGGTCTAAGGACAAGAATGGACGAGTGTGGCTTCGCGCTGGGCGTCGGATAGAGTGAGCCAGTATGGGAGGGGGAGTATAGGAGATCGAAGATACAGCAACTCGTCCAAACATCAATCAAACTCTGTTGCAAGTTGAAAGCAGTGTTTAAGAGAAGATGCTGCTTTGATTCCAGAACTGTTTCTGCTTCAACTCCTCCACGTCATAGCCAACTGGGTGTCGTCGGAAGTGCTACTCTCTGGCACTAAGCTGGATCTGCAGGAACCTTACCGTTTCGCCGAGAAAAGCCAGAATCCTCTCACATACTTCCGGTGCGGTATCGCTGGGCAGCATATCACATATAATTTCTCACCGCGGCCGCGACTCACCAACTCGGCGCATGCGGCAGGCGTCTTCCGGGCTGCCGTAATATGCATGAGCCACGCAATCTTTTCTGGTGATGGTCTCGTGTCAGATGCAGAAGAGAGAGACATATATTGCACAGAAGACCTGCGAAGACTTATGCCGGCGATCCGACAGCTCCGACCAAATGAGTGCCGGTGATGCACGCAGGGATGCTTGTGACAGATGCATTTCGGCCGGTCACGCGAGTACAGCACTGCCTTCGAGCTGAGGAGGGTGATTCTTCCTCGCCCTTCAGTGATGACAGATCTTTCAGTCCGCGCTGGGCCACAACCGCAAACTGAGGTCGCAGCACTCGCCAACTCAATTCCTCCAATATCGTGCTGCAGGCGGGGCTGAACAAGCACTCCTCCTTCTAGTCAGCGACCATGACAAACCGGTGGCAGTCTATTGTCAAGCTAACAAGCTTTTCGAGCTGTGGGGTGTGCCAGATGGAGAGCGCTGGTGAGGATTGGAAGAGAAGTGGGATCACCGTGGCATCTTGCGTCAACCGCGTGCTGTCTTGTGCAGCTGTCGCATACGTACTCTACCAGTACCGCAAGCCGCAAAAGTCCCGCTTATCTCTCGATTCTACTCAACTGGTAGCGGTATGTCACTGAGACGACATATCCGCATGCTGCCGTCCAGCGCTACAAAAATATGTGCAGCAAGTAGGACTAGCGAATTCGGTGTACTCGTGGCCTTCCAGTTTGTCTTTGTCTCTCGACCTGTCGATCACATCCGCAGACGTAAAAGGCAAGCAAGGTTTTGGACGATGAGATCAGCACCCGTCCGCCTGCCGCAAGCTTAAACTCGCATTTCTTTGAACCGGCACCACGGGCACCCATTGGACGATCTAGTATGCACAGCCGTTTTGGAGCATTTTCTCTTTCACGTATCTGGACTTCACCGAAGCGACTACATCCAAAGCAGATCACTGCAGCAGCCACTGTATGCAGTCCCATGGAAAACGAGCCTATTTGGAGAGTGCCCAGGTACCAGCATGAGCGCTGCCGAAGAGCCTGACGAAGCCGCGGTGTGGTCACTGACGTCCAGCTTCACGGCTCCGCGGCAGAGCTGCTTCGACAACCCCAATTGAGCTACTGATGAGGTCTGCTGCAGCGATTTGCTGTCGATTCTTCCCACTCTCACCAGGTATCGGAGCTACTTCCACCACTTTGAATGTACCCTTTGATACGAGCAACTCCATTTCTCCGCGTTGCCCAAATCAAGCCCAAACCAAGTCTGCTCTTTTTCTGCCAACACTACAATCACCTATACTCGCCCAAAGTCTTGGGCACTAGCTCTCTTCCGACAACCAGACCAAGTGTAGGGCTCCCAACAGCCGCGAAGCATCGTCAGCCTATCCTCTCACTTCAGGATCCGGCCCCTACAAGGTCAAGGTCAGCAAGTTTCGCTAGATGTTTCAAAATTGACCAGAACTAGTTTAGCATCACGATAAGGCCTTCGAGAACTGGATCTTCAAGATCAAGTTTTGAACAACGTTGATGGCGCAAACATTGACAGGCCGTCCCGGAAGACTAATTGTCTAACTTCGGTATCATCCCAGCGCTGTGGATCGGAAACAAAATGACGGACCCTGCACACAGCAATGAGAATCTGGGAAGCATAACAAAATATCAGGCTCGTGTATAACACTGCAGGTACAGATGCTACCAATGCCTACCAACTTGCAGGTCCACATGCAATCTCTAACTCATCGGTCGATGCGTTCCTGGTAGCGAGATTCACTCCAGCTTGGTCGAGCATCCCAATTACGGATTGACCGGCGACCAATACATGTAACAGCAGTGGCACACTTCGTTCCTCGTTGGCCGGCATTCGAGACTTGTCTTCATGGAGCCTCCTCTCGATGCCTATAGCGCTGGAAATGGAAGCCAGCAGCATGCTTGTTCAACAGTGAGCTATCGAGTGCCACAATGATCCAGGCGCTTGGTATTTTCACAACACTCTCTAGTACCAGGTCAATGGACCCGGTGGTACCGCTCGAGACTCAGATCCCGTATGGCTGGACTCTCACGCAAGCATTCGCGCAAAGCCGGCGGCTGTTCTGCATTACTAGAACGCAAAGGCGATGTTCATGGGCAAACATCTTGACACAAGCCGAATCAACATTGCACAACATGCACATGGCATCGCGAACACAATATCTTCGGGACCTTACTGATGGCAAACACTCGCAGTCGTGCACCGCGGCTAGCAACAGGAACAGGTATTTGCCCAAATACCTCACCGCACGCGCGCGAAGCGCGACACCAAGTGTAACGCGTTGCTTGCGAAGCACATGGCAACGCACGATCCCAGACCCAGCCATGCAAGGAACTTGGAAACGACACTTGACAGTTCCCTGTTGTGCAACCACTAAAGACCAAGTGCTCGGTCGGGCTTTGCTGTCTCGGTCATCGCTCCTGTTCCTCACAAGCGTAAAATCCTCCAGTGACCACTCTTCGCTGGCGACAAGATCTACTGACCAAGTGCTGGCTCGTCGTATCTACCCAGCAACACTAGCTTGCTGGCATTTCCTCACACGGAGCACGAGCTAATGCTATGAAGTAGTAGCACATGGCAACTCAGCCGCATAACAACTTTAAGAATCGCCAGGCCCACGTCCATGTTTCGATCGACCATGAAAATGTGGGAAATCCATGCCAAGGTAGAACTAGTTCGCATCGGAGATCTGTTCCGTTGCCGCGCTGATATTGTCTGGAAACACGACATCAGCCAGGAACATGCTGCAATGTGTTACTGCTGGAGACACGAGATCTTGCTTGCCGCTCTATTGCTTTAGCCCAGCCAGGTAAGTCAACTTGATAAGTATGCTACCAAGATATATCCAGCTATCGATTCTTTCTCTGAGTCATCATTCGTTCTCATTCCACATTATCCGGTCTGGCTCCAAGCACATATGACGCCTCCAAAGACTACCAAGCGCCGCGCTATGCAGGTAACAATTCGCTTCGTTCCTCCCAAGAATATGCCATTTCTCACGCCTTGGTTCTGCTCCTTCCGGCCTTTCTGCTTCCAGCAGCAGCTGCAGCACCTACAGCTTCTTTCTTCATGGCGATCTCTTCACTATCTTTCACGCTCATTACTCTCCTTCCAGAGCCCTCTTCATTCCCACCATAACCAAGCTGCGTCCCTGGCGGCAGAGCGACTTCCTGCTTAGAAGGCGCAAAGCCATCCGCAGCACTGTACTCACCTTCCTCCCCAACAGCAGACATGGCAGGGCTTGCGGAATGCCTGGGAGCGAGATTGGTCAGTGAGGTGCCCGAAAGGTTCCGACCAAGAGGACGATGTTTTCTCTTCTCAGGCATGTTGGCATGTGATGTTGCATCCTGACCCGATGCCACGCGGCGGTTCAAGATACTTGCGAGGTCGGACGTGAGTTCAGACATCATCTTGGGCGCGGGGACCGCATTCTCCTTCGCTGGACTAGGGATGCCTTTTCGGGGTGATTTCGGGTGTAATTCTGGCTCGTGACTGTCATCCTGAGGTGAGATGGTGACAGCCTTGTCGGTCAGCGGCAGATCTGTATCCGGATTATCATGCCTCGGCTTGGTTGATGTATGCTTATTCTCAGACGATTTGTCGGTTCGTGGTTGTGATGTGTTCGGTGAGATTTCTTTGAGTGGTAACGATTCGGCATTTAGGGTCTTTGTGGTGTGAGATGTGGTCATCTGCTTACGAACGTTGTCGTCCATGGCCATTGGAGGTGCTTCATTATCGTCCTCATCGTCATCCTCGTGTACGAATGGACCAGGTCGAGACTTCTTGGGTACAAGCTCATTCGGCTTGGCCGCAGGACCAGCCTTGAGTACCAGTGAAGGTGTCGCGTGACGCCTACGCGTGTTGGACAGGCGTTTGGGATGCGAAAGGTCATCCGTTCTGTAAAAGCTTGTCAGTGCTGCTGATATTATTCACCTCTGAATAACACGAAGGCTTACCGCTTGTCTTGTCCGCGAGATCCATTGAATTGCGGACGAGCACTCAAGGTTGAACTGTCATTGGACCCTCCTGGCGTCAGCTGGTTGTGGTCGTATGCAGGCAGCTTGAATCTGTAAACGTCAACTGGCACTTCCTCTCTGGACTTCAGCGACGCCCATAGCCAAGCCGACGAGACCACTGGAATGTTGTGTTTTGACGCATAGAGCGCCTTCTCCCGCTTGACATCGTTCGAGGCACAGATAAGGATCGAGGTTGACGGCAACAGTTGCTCCTGGTATTCTGCACCCATCAATTTGACCGTCTCTGCTGTCATGCGGAAGTCGACCTGGTTGAATCCAGTAATAGAGATCTTCAATTTGCTGAAGGCTGGTATCAATGATTGAGAAAGAGGTTGACTCAGGGCATCATCGTCCGGATCGAGCTTCTGCTTGAAGTAGATGCATCGCTCTGCCCACCATTCAGTCACGAGAAGAGTCCCAGGCGGTACATCAGGCAGCTTAGTAGGCTGAGCATGTGGCATGAGAAGACACCGTGATTTGAAAAAGATGTTCTCAGAGGCGGCCTCCAGCTCATTTCCGCTGCGAACCACAATTCCGTCTTCCTTCTCGATTGCGCCGCGCAGTTGTCTGGTCTTCTTGGCATCGAAGCCATGGATCAAGACGTAATATCCAGCGAATAGCCCGGTTGGTTCTACTGGGTCATTTCGCTCAATGACTTCGGTCACGTCGCTTCTACGAGGTGCAAGGCTGTCTCGTGTCTTCTGGGCGTCCTCCGCACGCGTGTCTTGCCATGCATCAACCAAGGATGTTTCTACCTGTACTTCGTGCTGGCTGAAGCTCTGCCACATGTCCTGGCTTTGTCCACCAAGTTTCATGCTGGCACTCTTCCGTAGCTTCTTCCTCGGGCCTTGTTCAGCGGGAGTTGCTGCATCCTCTCTCGTTCTCTTGCCTGGTGCGCTTTCTGGTCGTCTTGGTTCTGTTCTGAATGCACCAACGCCTTGCTGCTCTCTCGGTAGCTCTGGCAGATAGTAGCTCTCGTCCACGACCATGCCTCGTATCAGGCAGTCCTCCAACCACTTCAAGCCGACCACTTTTATACCCCACTGCTTTGCATGTGTATATTTGGCTCCTTCTGGGCGAGCGGCGATAAGATGGGTCACGGACTTGACAAGATCGGGACTGTACTTGCCACCACGCGTCTCGACGTCCCTCTCAATGCTTTTGCGAAAGTCTGGATCCTCGAAGCCTGTGATGCATATCTGTAGAGAGGCGAATGTCGGGATCTTGTGCTGTTCCTCCAGGCTTTGTAGCTTCTCCGCCGTAAGATCTTCTCCGTCTCGCCATGCCTCGTTCACTCTATCAATGAATTCAGGTTGTAACACCTTCACTTCGGGTCGTTCTTTAGCAACATATTTGTACTTGGGAGTATTAATGTCGCCGACAAGGAGATGGGTAACATCAGAGGTCAGATCCAGCTTATGGACTGCACCCAGCTGTTTCGCGGTGTCGGCGATTCGAGTCTTTGGTAGGAGATCATAGTCAGAATCTGGACAAAGTCATTCCATCGTAGTGGGCCTTTCTTACTCGAACATCCTGCGCCAGCGACGTACAGCAGAGCACCACGCCTGAAAGCGGCAGTGCGTCTTCGGCAGACATGTCAGTGAATGTTGTGCAGTGTCATGTGGTGTTCTGGGTGTTTCGCGGCGTACCTGCGTCGTTCTTTGTCGCCATCGCTGACGTTCATGTTCAAAGAGACGCGTTCAAGAAGCTCGACGCGTTGTATGCAACTTTAGAGTTTGCCAAGACCTAATCGCGGAGCTGGCTCCTGGACTTCATCCTCCTCGCCCTGACACCTTCGACCTCACGATACTCCCTCCCTCACGCAAGCACACCACTTCACTCCAACTGCTCACGGACAGCGGCAATGCAGATCCCATGGACTTCGACTAATTGAGATCAGGTCGATCAGGTTGATTGAGCCTGCCGGCTCTGTTTCTACCGATGTGAAAAGCCTATCACCTGACGGCAATTAAATCCCCCTAGAGGTTGGCGTAGCCGTCCAGGATGGGTATCCCGATCGTGAAAGGCAGAGTCATAATGGGCGACGAGTTTACACGCTTACACGGCAACAAAGACGTAGAGACGCAAAGATGACCCAACAGCCATGTGTTGAGCATTCCTCTGATCTAGCCTCCATACCTTAACGCTTGGCATAGCGGCCTAAGATGGCTTTGCGCTGCTGGTAAGGACTGATGAAACTGTCATGAACTAGTTGTAGAGATGATATCAGGGTATGGAGGATTGTTTCTACCGATGGTGAGATCTTGGGCAGCCAGCAGCAACGCGACACAAGGCAAGTTTTCCCACTCTGGCTGCTCAGACATGAATCCCAGAGCTGACCATCGAAGATGTCTTCGTCAAGACCATATATCAACTGCAGCCCTGTGCAGCCTCATCTACTCTGCCGACATATGCATGGATCATTACAAATGGCACTACACAACAATATACCTTCAGCAGTTTCACTACCTCAGTTGAAGGATTAACCTCCACCATGACAGCTGTTAATGCTACCTCATCCGCTCCTGATACGAAATCCTCGCACGTTGAAACCTCCAGATCTGCGACAGGATCACATTCATCAGATCCCAATGGCACAAGCACTGGTACGCCTGGCACATGCATCAGCTCATATGACCAGGCCGTAATCACCGACACCTCGATCCCGCATGCCACTTCGAGTAGTCCTGTTCAGCCATCCTCATCCTCACTATTACAGTATGCGACTCCAACATGCGTCACCGCTACTCCTGAGCTCTTGTCTTGTCCTCAATCAGATGGCACAATTTATACGCCTCCAGGAAGGTGTGAAGGGGCGAATGACTCCTTTGTCGTATCCTGCGCTATCAGCTATGCAGGGGAGATTCACCCATCGACTACTACCGTTCTCAATATGGAATCATGTATCGCCCGATGTGCTCTGAATGACGAATGCGAGGCTGCTGCTTTCGATACAGAGAGCCATATCTGCTATGGGCAGAGCTCTGTCGTGATTGGTGACAGCACAACTCGTCCGAACTTGATCTTTGCTTATAGAATTCGACTCGTCCTCGACAGTCCTGAGCCCTCAACTTCAAGCATCTATTCAATTTTAGCCAGCAGCTTGTCGAGCAGAGAAACGACCATAGTCTCCTCCGCTTCCGATGATTTCATGACAACTGTCACATCCTTTGCAACATCCAGCCTGTGGAGTCCTCAATCTTCAACACCAGGCCCACCGGCCTATTCCAGCAATTCGCCAGCCGAAAGTGCGGCCTCATCTCAAAATCCTATCTCAGAGTTGACCGGTATCAGCTCCAGCCCTGAAAGCGGAAGCATGTCAACAACTGCGCTCACTTTGTCGAGCGTCTCTGGGTCGCACAGTATCAATTTCAGCTCTCAAACTGAAGTCGTATCAGCATCCGCGACCACATCGTTGAGCGTCTCAATGAGCCTCCAAAGCACGACAGTCAGCATAGCAGAGTCCACTGGCCATTCTTCTGGCGTTGGTCCGTTGTCTACGCTTCTAATACCAGAGCCATCATCGGAGTCATCATCCTACTGGGAGCTGTCAACAACCCCCATCATCACTCAATCCATCTCCAGCTTAGTTACAATGAGAGTATCAAGTCAAGATCTGAACGTCACCAGTACCGATATGTCCAGTTCGACATACAGCTCGTCCGCTATGTCCGGCTCTTCTCCGCCCGCTTCATCGAGTCTGACTGTCTCATCGACCAGTGATGGGTCGAACACAACATCGACCAATAGCTTTGAATCATTGGAGCTGACTATCTCGGCAAGCACGAACTCAGCTAACACGGGCGCTTCAAGCACAGTACTGCTCCCGTCCTCATCGTTCGCGACCACACTTACGTCAATTGATCTGGAGACCACAAAAGCATCTGTGGGCCCATCTATGCCCACGCTAAGCCTTGAGCCATCACAAGTCACCACTACGACAGAGCCCAATAGTACTCAACTGTCCGAAGCAAGCGACACTGGCCTTTCCACCTCTTCGTACAGCTCCTCTCGAAATCTCAGCACTGCGAGCAATGATGAGACGATGACAGTGACCACGATAGGGTTCTCACCATCTCTCGCAGAGACCATTTCGACTGATTTATCATCCAGCTTCCCCAAAATCGATAGTCTTACGTCTTTGTCGACGACGATGAGCGAGGCTGCGATTAGTTCTTCATGGGAATCATCATCGATGAGCACTTCGACGACTAATCCCGATCCAGAGGCACCCACAGCCATTTCAGCATCAATTCCAGCCACTTCCAATACTTCGAGTTCTTCCACGGTGACATCTAGCAATGTAACATCTACCGAGACCACATCCAGCGAAGCATTAACTTCAATGCTAGAATCGAGCTCGCCGATCACCACACTTGAAGCCACGACCACAAGCACGCCCTTCCCTTCGAGCCAACGATGTGTTCCTTTCCCAACTCAGTTACCTTTGAGCATGGACGTGATGCCACCTTGTCCGGCATCCAACAACATGAGATTTACGAAGCCAGATGGCTCTTTGTGGCTTGTGATGTGCAATCAAGATTACAACATTATTGCTTCAAACTTTACCGGAGTCAGCCCACTTACGGCCTCGGACCTCTCGGACTGTGTTGGACTATGTTCTAATCAGGGCACAAACTGCACCGGCGTTACGTACGGCTTCTACGGTGGACCAGCTCCATCATGCTATTTGCGAGGTCTGATGCAGAGTACAGCTAATACTGGCTACGTGGTCGACAGTGCCATCCGCATTTCTGGACCTGGAGGCACCAATCTCTCAACCTCACTGTTGAGTAATGGCGACTTCTGCTCAGGCTCCATGGATCCCTGGTATTCTAGCCGTGGCCCGAATGGCGAGACGTTTACCGCCATGAATGGTACAGCGTGAGTGCACAAACATTGGGAGCTGTTGTAAACATGACTAAGACCTGAACAGAAATGTGACATTCTTAATGCCAGCATGCTGCACTATCACCACCCTCATGACATTGACGCAAAATATTTCTGCAGTGGCTGGCCAAGGGTATTATTTTGGTGGCACATTTGGTGTCTCAGGCCCGAAACTTGCCTCCTGCCAAATCACGGTCCGGGCTATAGGCATAACAGACAGTCCTACCTGGTCGCAGACTCTCTGGACATCGACTTACGGCAGCTCGTACGTGGTGTCGGCCAATTTCAGTGGGACTTTTGTGGCCAACCTGATGCAGCTTCAGATTCAAGCCGCTTGTCGGACACGAGCCATGAATGTTACGCTGACCTACAGTGATATCACGTTCGAGGCTTACTCTCCAAGCTTAGGACTTGCGGTGGTCACACCTGCAGTCACGCAGATCGTGACCAACTCCGACTTCAGTACTGGCCAAGCTCCATGGACTTGGGTCAGAACCAATAATGAAGGGCCCATCACTTTCACAGCAGGGCAAGCGACGATGAACTTTCCATCGACGATAGGCCGGCCCATCTATTCGTGGCAACAAACTGGCTTGTATCAGAGTACCGCAAGCATCATATATGGTCAGACATTCACCTTGCGAGCAAACATTTCGGTCAATATGCCTGGCGCATCGTATTGCTATCTAAGTGGTGGCATACAGCAGCTGAATGGATCCTCTTGGTCGACAGGCCCCAGCCCGTACACTACATCCAACGCCATGAATACAAGTACCTTTTATGCTCTGGATGTACGTGGTACTGCTCAACAGTTCCAAAGCAGTATCGGATTTAACGCGGCTTGTAATGGCGCAGCGTGTACTGTGGTGTTCGACGACATATACCTTGAGCTTAATACATAGGCGAACAATTGTCAGCGATGCGCTGAAGCGCTTTCAACGAAGTCCCGAGTGCCAGGTGGATTCGAGCTCTGTCGAGACACCCGAGACCGCGGAGAATGATACTCATAAAGTCATGGATAAAGTTTAGCATTCGCAAGTCTGCAGAGGCGTACAAATCATGGTCCTCAGGAGCCCACAGCTCTTGTGTCAAGCAAGCCTCCGACCGCCAGCTTATGCTGCCGAATCGATGGCCTCCTCTTTTCTGGAATATGCGCTCTGCCCTTGATACACTCAAAACCTCTACGCCTGCCTCTTCTGTTCTTGCCACGCGTTTACTTGCACCCCCAATGGTCGCGCGCCTCGCATGGTTTCGCCGCGCCCCGAGCTCCTTTGTCTTTTTCCAAGGCAGTCGCGCGTGGACATCTTCTTTGCGCCCGTCTCGTCAAAAGCTGACGAGAAGCCGCAGAGGTAGATGCCACCCATCCCATCATTTCCGCCAAAGTACTCTTCCGGCGCAAAGAGAGGCCGTGGAAGCTGACAGGAAGATTCTGAGATGGGTCGCCATATCTGCATCTGCCCGTCCGGCCGAAGCCTTCCGGGCTTGAAACTGATGAAGAGGTGTGGCGCTATGTAATTTTGCCTCGCCCTTTTGCACCTGACTTGAACGCCTCCGCAACCGTCAACGCTGACAAGTAGGTGCTGAGCGAGACGCTATATACGTGGGACAGCTATCTGTGGCGAGGCCAGTTTAGTTAAGATGGTGTGCGAGGCGACTCACCTAAGTGACAAATCTGTCGACAGTGGAAGAAAAGAGAGGAATTGGAAAGAAGTGCGAAGCCCTTTTATACCCTGTATGCAGGACGCGGGACTAGCGCGAATTCGAAGGTCCGTGCTTGTCACAGTCATTCACTTCCCATTTTTGCCAAGACTGGCGGCTGAGCTAACCCCAGAAAGAGGAAACGGGACACAGCATCTTAGTGCAAGCATCAATCGTACTTGAGACTCGACAGAAGGGCATCGATCAAGACAGACATCGCACTCATTTTGTAGGTCTCGTGTGTTCGCAAGCAAGACATATTACTGACTCTAGAGATCAGAATCACGCGCTCTTGCAACAAGTCACCCATCATGGCGGCCCAAAGCATCAGTGCTTCGAATGGAGCTAAGCGTCCTAGGGACACGATACTCGCTCCTCAAAAGCGCGTCAAAGTCTCTCACACCCTCGGCACTGGTCCAGCCCCATCGTTCCTGGAGAAAGAAGTACCAAGCGGACTTCGCATCTGCATGCAATTAGCACTCGAGCACATCAACGCAGCCGACTGGGTTTCAAAGACTCGAACGCTAGCAAAGTACGCGAAATACGCGGTGTCATTCTTCATGGAGAGCTTAAAGGTTTCTACTGAAGTCGCCGAAGAACTGGCCCAGTATCTTCTCAAGTGTCTGAGCTTCTTCGCGAAGATGGAGCGCGGCGAGTTTGGGGCGAAGGAGGAATACACGAAGGCGTTCCTGAAGTTTCAGAGACGGGTTGCGGGATACCTGGAGGTTGCGAGAATTGTGGAGGAAGACTGATCAAGACGTCTGTAAAGTATTGTGCAGTAGACGGGGTGGAGTTTCTTGGTTTGCTTCTCAGATGCTGAAGGCTTTGAGGTTTTGCGAATACGGAGAGCGAGTCTTGCTTGGAAGGCGAGAACGCAAAATGCTTCAAATGAGCGTGTTCGAACGTAATTACACTAAAGGCTTGCAAATGTTCCAGGCATGAATGCAGTCGGGAAGTTCTTTCCACCCTTCGCTCACCCGGGTAGTGGTCTTAACTGCTTCTCGCTGGCAAGCCTCCCACTTCCAACTCAGTTGTGCCCCTGGCATTTGCCATTCTGGCAGTTCCCCTTTGATCCATGGCCACTTCCGCCGTCTCCTTTCCCTCCGTTGCCCTTGGATCCGTCGCACGTCTTATCGTGCTGCCAATTGCCGTTCTTGCAGACATACTGAGCGGGAATCAGCCTTTGTCGTTGTGCTCATTTATGTAGATTGAACTCACAATGTCATCACCCCGGCACTCAACGTCCTTATTCTTACACTTCTTCGCATCCGCAGGGTCAGCAATGGCATTGGCCATTGCCATTGAGGCAAGCATGAGAAGTGCTGTGATCTTCATGGTGTCTGGTGTTGAGATTGATTGTTGCGGGCTGGCGTTGGATGGAATCGTTCAGTCGTTGTGGTAGAGAAAATGGGTACTTCGTACGCAGAGGGAGTTCATATACTTGTCGGAGAAGTGGTGGCGGCCACACAGAGTAGGATCTCAAGCAATTCCCAAGCAAAGCTTCACTCCGACAAGATCTTCGTGGGCTTCATACGTGCAACCGTTGTGCAACGGCGAGGCTGCATGTCCGGAGATGCTGTTGACTTCTGTGACTGAGGGCACTTGGTCTTCTTTGTCCATCAAACGCCTTGGCGGATATTGTGCCGATATGACAATCAACGCTGAGCCACGGCATATATTGGTTGCATTATAGCATTACAATTCCCGAGTGAAACTCTCCAAGATGACGGCGCAACTCGCTCGACTCACTGGTGCTCTGGACTGATGTGTCTTCGTCATTGGTGCCATCCTCACCGCCTTCAACTTCGTCGCTGCCACTGAAAGCTTGTCCTGTACGATCATCGGAGCCTTGAATTCCTTTCGGGCTGGTCATTTCCTTATCGCCGTCATCGCCGTCCTCGGATTTCGAAAAAGCTCTCGCTTCTATCCCAAGCCTGCCTTTGACTGCTTCAGCAATGGCTTTGCGGCGTTTCCTGCCCCTTTCACCCCGAGATTGCATGGCCAGAAAGTCGCTTTGCCGAGGAATGCCCGTACCCAGTTCCCAGTCATCAACGTACTCGAATGTGTCTCGCCACGATTTGGCTTGACTTGGCTCCATGCGAGCACGTGGGGCCTCAGGATCGTGTGGTCTCCGATCCAAGAGCTCTTGAGGAGGATCTAGACCAAGACTACTCCAAAGCCGCACTTCTTCTTGCATGCTGTTGTACTGATCCATGACCTCGAGATATTTATCTTCAGCTTGAGCAAATGCTCTAGGACTTAAAGCACGCTTTCGCTTCCTTGATCCAGGTCTACTCGGATCTGCCTCCGAATCGCTGTTGTTAGCGGTCTCAGAGGAGTGGTGAGAAGGAGCATCATTATCTGTGAAGAGATCACTATCTTCCATGAATTCCGCGATGTCTTCTTCGAGATCATCCACGCTCTCGTGATCGCTGTGATCAGGCGTCTCTTGAAGCTCACCGACAAGCTCTTTTCGAGACTCTTCAGAAGTCAGTCGGTATCCGAACTTTTTTCCCGGGCGTCCATCTTGGTACTTCTTGGAGTCGCTGTACACTGCCAGATGATTTCGCTCTACCACATCAGCCCAGTACTGGTGCCATTCCGGTTTCACGTCTAACAGATCGGCAGCCTCGTGGACATCCACCTCTCTGATCGCGGCCAGTGGAGTCCAGTCGGAGCGGCTAGAGTCTCCAGCACGCAAACGTGTCATTGCCTGGAATATCGTAGCTTGAACGAGCCGCCGAGTGAGGTTGCCAACAATGGTAGTCAGATCTGCCAACGCACTCTTGTAAATGGCTGGCTCGCTTGAGTCTTCAAGAATGGGCTGTATATGATGCCAATTGAGATGCTCCTGCTCACCATTATTCATGAAGACATTTCTCATGAGCTGCAGGAGAAGAGGAAGTCGAAAAAGAGAGGCTTGTTCTGACTTAGCTGTGATACGTGATGATGGCTTAGGTACAGAGTCGGAAACATCTGCCGCAGACACTTCGTCTTCATCGATATCTGCATCAGCTTCCTGCTGCTCATACAGAACTTCGTCGAGGTCTGCAGTTTCCTCGTCAATGAGAAAATCATCTCCATATTTCGCAAGATCGGCAAGCAAGTCGTGCTCGTAGCTTTTGACAGCGTGATCATCCGCCATGGTCTCTAGCGACGCTTCACATTGTTCGGAAATCTCCAAAGCCGCAGGATAGTGGTTTGTCTGTGTAGAATGCGCCTGCTGGTCTGCTGCTCCTTTCTGCAATAATGAGAGATACACAAATACTTCGTACTGACTTTTGGTGCCAATAGCGCGCGAGACGCCGGGAGTGTCGTCCAGGCCATGAGTGTCTAAGGCACGAAAAAATGCATCCTTTTCCTGTGCAGTCCAGAAGGAAGCTCCAACTTGAGACGGGTCGAAAGAATGTGAATTATCGCTTGAGCGGCCATGTACTTCAGAAATCATGCGATCTAGAATGCATTCGTAATCTGATGCAGCGTGTGTGTCTACTTTCTGGCTTGACTGAGAGGCCCGTGACTGGTCGCGCTTGGATTCGCGGGGTTTGCCTTTGCTGGATTGCCTTGAGCGAGATTGCCCTTCGCTGGGTTGCCTTGAGCTGGGTTGGAACAGCGAGTCTGATTTGTGGAGGAGTCGGCGTGATTGTGATATGGGCCTTTGCTGCGCTGGCTCATCCTCTCCAGACCTGAGTTGAGCTTGGTGAGTTTGGCGACTTTCTCTTTCAACAGAACGGCCTGGTCTTTCACTGTCTGAACTCGACCGGTCTTCGTCATCTTCGTTTTCGATATATTCGTCTTCTGAGGTGTCGTCAGCCATTTTGAAAGCGTTGCGAGCACGAAACTGGTTTTGTGCGTCTGATGTATGGTTGCGTAGCTTGCGCAACGTCGATGGAGAGCTCCTGGTCAGGATCGCGGCTGCCAAAATGTGTGGAGGGCGGAAATCATGGTTCTCCTTGCCGCAAGAACGACCACGACTTGAACTCAAATGCCAACCACTTCTCTTCAACCTCTGATGACCTAGGAGACTACTGTCCTCCTGGAATCATGATGAATTGACATTTCTGGTCTGAGTTGAGCCATCGCGGTAGCATGAGATCTGCTAGAGATGGCGAACGGGCGCCCGCTGACAGGAGGACCGCTCCAGTGACAAACGAGCCACGATGGTCACAACAGATGCGCCGCGACGACGAAGACAATACAGGACCATATGCAGAGCCTTATGTGCATCTGAGGCACGAATGATGTCTCTGTTATTTGACATCAGGTCAACATCAACACCCCCTCGAGACGATTCGGCTCTCGGCACCAATCCTCGGTACCAAACACGAGCACTGTCCCAGCGGAAAAGGTCTTGCAAATCCGTAAGGCGAATCGACGGCGAAGTTGAAGAGTTCGCCGCCACAAAGAACGAAAGAGCAGAGACATAAGAGAGGCAAACCGGCCCACATAACAGAAAAGCCGAAGACAGAGCTTTTCTTTGGCCGATCTCGCCTAGCATTTTGTGCCACTTCAACCAATGAGTGTGCCACCTGAGTCCTTTTCAATGGCTTCAGCGACCTCGGCGCGCGGTGGAATGCGATTTTGCCTACTGTGCAGCGCGCTATACTAATAATGATGGGGATGCGGCCAACGGGATCCTGGCACGATGTACCTCTTTCTGCTGTTGAAGCGTTGCGCCGCAGAACTTCGGGCATCATTGCCATTTGGTAGGTTCGATTTAGAGGTTGAGCCAGATCTTCTATCCTCACTCCAATACTTGATTCTTCTTATCTCAATCTTCTCTTTGGTCTTGAGTAAATGAGAAATCCTCAATTCGATTCATGATGGCGGAAAGCAGAGAAAAGCAGCACCCTACTGAGGCAGTCGAAGAAGATCTTGAAGTCAAGCCAGACTCCATAAAGGACGACTCACATTCAGAACACAGTGTGCAAGGCAGATACAAGAACGAAAAGTCAAATGAAACCAATTACTCCGAGACAGACCTAGAAAGCCAAAGACCAAGCCTTCACCTGCAACCCACCAGGTCACACATCTCAACTCATGACCCAGTTCCGGCTCCTGGGCAAGATGCACACTTTGGGGCCGGAGACGAGATATACAATCGCTTCTCGAAGTGGCGTAAGATCAGCATCGTGGCCATTCTCAGCTTTTCCTCCTTCCTGGCACCGATCTCCTCGACATCAATTCTGGCCGCTTCACCCGAAGTGGTGGCGACCTACAATACGACAGGAACCATTTTCAACATCTCCAATGCCCTCTACATGCTTTTCATGGGACTCTCGCCTTTAGTCTGGGGACCTCTAGGACAAACATACGGCAGGAAGTGGACCTTGGCCTGGGCATCTATTACATTCACAGCATTCAGCATTGGATCTGCACTAGCACCAAATCTTGCAAGCTACTTCGTCTTCCGCTGCCTGACAGCTTTTCAGGGCACAGCCTTCCTGATCATCGGGGGTACAGCAATAGGAGACATCTATCGCCCCGTAGAACGTGGCACAGCCTACAGTTGGTTTATGAGCGGCACCCTGATCGGTCCAGCATTTGGTCCATTCATCGGCGGCATAATCGTCACCTTCGTGACCTGGCGCGACATCTTCTGGCTGCAGACCGCCCTCGCAGGTCTAAGCAGCGTTCTCATCGTCGCTTTTCTCCCAGAAACAATCCATCGCAAACGCTCCGACGAACTAAAGACCCTCCCGAGAAAGGAACGCGCCAAGAAACTCTGGACATGGATAAATCCAGCCCGAATCGTGGTCCTCTTCCGGTACCCAAACCTCTTCATCATCGCTATTGCAAGCAGTTCTCTGGTCTGGAACATGTACTCTCTCTTGACACCAATCCGCTACGTCTTGAACCCGCGTTTCGGCCTCTCCTCACCCCTACAATCAGGACTCTTCTACATAGCTCCAGGCTGTGGATACCTTACGGGAACATTTTTCGGAGGGCGCTGGGCAGATGCGGTCGTGAAAAGGTATATCAAGAAACGAGGACAACGAATTGCTGAAGATCGTCTCCATTCTTGTCTTCCAGCCATGGGAATTGTGATACCAGCATGCATGATCATATATGGCTGGTCGATTGAGAAGGAAGTTGGAGGGATACCTCTACCTGTGATTGTCATGTTTCTGCAAGGTGTAGCGCAGCTGTTCTGTTTTCCGAGCTTGAATACTTATTGCTTAGATGTCATGCAGTCGAGGAGTTCGGAAGTTGTGGCTGGGAACTATTTTGTCCGGTACCTGTTTGGTGCTGCAGGTTCCGCTGCAGTGTTGCCGATCGTTGAGGCAATTGGCGTGGGCTGGTTTTCGACGATTTCTGCGTTATTTGTTTTGGTTGGTGCATTAGGGACTTGGGCGACCGCCGTTTGGGGTGCAGCGTGGAGGGAGAGGATAAATGATGGGAAGGAACTGGATTAGTCGCTCAGACAGGGCTGGGAAAATTTGCATGTGATAAGCGCGGCGTTACGGTTGGGCATGAGATACCCCAAGATGGCGAGCGGAAATGCGTTAGACTGGCATATCGAGATAGTATAATAAGAAGAGCGCTAAACGCTATCATGCACCGTGCAATCTATATTGAACCGTTTCCTTCCTGCTGTAAGAACAATGCACCTCCATTCTGATTTGGAGGCATAAGCTTTTGAAGGCTTTTGAAGCGATAATCGTCGACGATCGTTTCCCAATCATCGTACAATAGTCCATAAGTTTCGTTATCGTAGCCTTCTGGCTTTCGTGGGTTGAGTGCCCAATAACCCCAATCTGCATCGGTCTCGGTCAAGATCCTCATCAGACTTTCCCAGTAGTGATAATCTTGGTCGTTGCCGCTGTGAGGTGCGCCAAACTCGCCGACCCAGACAGGCGCGGTGTTCTCTTCGATGAGATACGCCCAGTTCTTGCGCATATCTGTTTCGAAAGACGGGTAGGGGCGCTTGCCGTACGGCACACTAGGGATTGAGCCCCAACCTGACCACGAGTAGACATGACTACTGTACACTACGCGATCCGGGATGGAAAGCTTCACTGGCCTGTTCTTGGCCCCGGAGCAGTCGTTCGCGGACGAGATGCCTTCGACGAACATCAACCAGTTTGGCTGCAGGGCAAGCAAGGCCTCGCTCGCTTTCTCGGACGCGCTCGCAAACATGGACCATGTCATCGTGCCCCATAATCCACGCGGCTCGTTGCGTAAGTCGGCTCCGATCACGAATGGATTGTGAACGAAAGGCGCCATCACTGTGCGCCAGTGGTCGATCCAGGTCGCAGTTGTCTGCTTGATCTTGCAAATCGGTCCGTAGTGGTCATTCTTCCAGCTCGAGTCGCACAAGTTCATGCCGTCACACCAATGCGCATTCGTGATGTGATTGTTCGGTATCACGATCAAGCCCGCATCAGTCATCGACTTCACGCAAGCGTTGAAGACTTCCAGCGCTCGAGGTCCTTGTAAAGCGTCTTTGGTCCGTTGTCCGTTGGTGCGATTCAGGTCATACTTGTCTAGCAGGTCCAAGTTGGCGGAAATGTACTCTGGTGGTATGACAGGGTTCTCAATGACCATCTGATCAGAGTACGGGAAGCGAACGGAGTTGAAGCCCATGCGCTTGATCGTCGCAGCGATCTCGTCTCTGTGCCGGAAGTCAAGGCCACCAGCGACGAAGTAAATGTCGCTGGCGCCATACCAGTTGACCGATGCCAGCTTCACCCTCTGTCCATTGGCGTCCACGATGTGCCTGCCAGCTGTTCTGAGAGGTGGTGCGAACCACGGCTTCGTCGTCGTTGTCACATTCTCGACAGGTGGATTGAGAACGAATTGCACTGGCAGTGCCACTCCTGATGGCAGTAGCTGTAAGCAGAGGATAACAAGGAGGGTCAGAGCAATGGTCGCTGCAAGCAGTCTCGTTCTGCGAGCCATGGCTCCTGCCGTCCTGCGGCTTGAAGGAATTGAGTGAATGTTTGCGATGAATAAGGCTGAGAGTAAAGCAATAGAAGCGAAGGACATAATGCACCACGGCGCGCCGGGCGCTCGGATATACAGTGGTGAAGAATAGCAATGGGCGTTAGTCTGTGCGGTTACACATCATCCGTGAAAGGCCGGTAAATGCGTCCAGGCATACTGCAACGCTGACAGGAATGCCAAGGAAAGTCGCACATAGGCTTCATGCAGGATGTGTTTAGAGGCACACGATCACTTACCAGAGTGAGGATCACGTGCTGAGTTTTCGTTGGGCGTTGCTTCTGCCATGATGGTAGCTTCACCTCGTCCAACACCAACAACACCAATCTCGAACTCGTCCTCGTCCTTCCAAAAACCGCCGACCGTGAGAACTCACGTGTAGATGAGTGCGAGACGGATTGTGTCGTGTGCGGACTGCGAAATCCCGGCTCCCGGGCTATAGTCAGCACAAGTCAGCTAGAGCCTGTGTGAGCGCACAGCACAGGCGGAAGAGGCGGACGCTGTCATCATCGACTTTTGGGGCCGACGGACCACATCTGCCATTGGAGCAGAGCAAGAGCTGAGAGCTGGTGATTGGAGATACATATTGGTGCCTGAATCCTGATGGTATGATTGGCGTGGTGATGGAGAGAAGGCTTCAGTCGTGAAGAGCCGCGGATGGAATGACATCCTGTTGGATGCAATGCTCAGGGTTCGGCAGCTGGAGTGGCAGGACTTGGAAATCGGGCCGAGCCTTCTCTTTTCACTCGAGCTGATCCTCCGTTCTCTGCTTCTTCACAAACAGTCTCCTCATCAACACGGCGCACGCGACCATCTTCAAAATGCTTGCAATCCAGCGTATAGCTGTGTCTCCCCATCACGATGCTTTCGTCGCGCTCAGAGATCAGAAACGTGTATGCGAAGGCCCAGAAGTCACGTGATTTTGCACTTGGAGCACTCACTTCACCTAGTTGTCTTCGGTCAAAAGAGCTAAATGAGTGACCGTGAGCGCGACGTGCAAGCGCGCGTCCGTCAAACATGTCCGAGAAGTCAAGAGTGAACACCATTGATTGGAAGATGGCTCAATAGCTCGATTTACCAGGCGCTGATTGAGATGCTGTGGAGCCAGGCTCATTGCATGGATATTCCTTACAAAACTGACCACAGGCCCCGACTACTCGTCTGCTCCGCACGAACGGTATTGATGCGGTCGCCTACTTCAAGGACGTCTTCCAACTACATGTCCCGTGATTTGGCCCTTTGTCACGCAGAGCTTCCTCACGATGGCAACAAGGCTGCCAAGACCCTGTATGATCGACGACTTTGAAAATCTCCCTGGCAAGGATGAACGCGCGATGCGGCCGACCTCAATTCTATTGAATGCTTGACTCCACAGCCCTTACCTTGCTTTCCCTGAATACCAAGAGCTTCGTGTTGCCACCGGTATCTGAGTGTTATCAGGACTGGTCATTTTTGTGCCCCTTTACAGCTCTTGACGGAGCATTGGGAACCAGCTATCTGGGCCCTCAGTGCGACACTGCTCATTGTTGAGCTACAGTACCAAAACAGTGCCGTTCCTATGACATCGTTAAGGTCAATGCTGCACATCTCAAACTCTGTACCGGTTCCTGAACTACCGAGAGCACGGCATTGGCTGAATGGAGGTTTGAACATGGAAGCTCGCCGTCGGCAGGAAGCTGCGAACCTTGAGGTGCGCATTTAACCACTTTCCCGGAAATGGGCAGCACTATTGACAGTGTGTTCGCATGCTCCCCTATCGGCCTAGAATACTAATTGCTGTCCTTCGTTGTTGGCGGTCATGACACTGCAACAACCAGAGTTTCCGAACTGGTGCCGACACCAATATCTCGATGGCGACAGCACTATTATACGGACCTGGCGGCGATCGTCTTCTCGGCATTACATGGACTTGGGCGGCAATTGGGTCTATACTGTTCATTCTACGTGCTTTCACCGCTGCTCGAGAGCCGTCAAAAGCAAGACCATCCATTTACGGCATCCGATACGACTTCATCTGGGCAGTGCTTGCGTACAGCACGGCCTTGATTGCGCAGATCGCGACTACTGTGAGCCTGGAGAATGCCTATTCAAAAGGTCCAATGCTTGATGCGTTGTCAATTGTTATTCGCACAGGCTTGTAAGGTGTCATTAGCTGACTTGCTTCTGTGTCCTTCAGCTGATCCATTGTCACGCAGGATAGCCAACATTTCGGCTATATTCAGTATGACTTTTGGCCGATTCGCAGTCATCGCGCTTCTGCTAGTTCTTCAGGGTACTGCATATGTTCACTGGAGGAAGGTTTTGCTGGCTGTTGGAGCTGCTCAGGCGATGGCCAATATGGTCCAGATCGGCTTCACACTGAATCAGTGCAGTCCCGTGCACAAGCTGTGGGATCTATCGGTACCCGGACAGTGCAATAACATCGAGTTCAACAAGACGTATGGCTACTTCTCCGGGAGTCTAGGCGCCTTTTGTGACTTCTTTCTGGCTCTGTACCCGGCTGTCCTCATCATTGGGCCTCTACAGCAAATGAAGCTCCCACTCCGAATAGCGATCTGCTTCATCTTGGGAGGAGGTGCCGTGGCTGGCATTGCTGGCGTGACGAAGACGGTGCTCCTTGGCGATGTACATTCTGTACAGCAAGACTATGCCACGATAATTACATGGATTCTGTGAGTGTGCAGTGATGCAATAACTTCGACGGAGTGCTGATAGAGCGTACAGGACCGAGACCTGGTTCATACTCATTTTTGGCACACTGACCACAGTCAAGCCGGTCTTTGTGGCCATGGGCCAGCATGTGAGACGCCTGACTGGCCGACTCAGTGGAAGAAGCACCCGCTCCGGATCACGCAGCTGGGCTTGCGAGCACGCAAATGCTCCCAGGTCTGGCAGGTCTGGCAGATCAGCTAGATCTGGCGTATCTGCCCTAGATACGTGTTCCATCGGAAGGTCTGACCTTTGCGTGAGCGACGACGAAATGGCATTGAGGACCATCGCCTCACCAAGCAAGAGTGATTATCAAGTCAGCTGCGATGAGGTCGAATTCTACAGAAAAGGTAGCTTGACCGAGACAGCACGTTCGCCGGGACCATAAACGTACGATAATTCATGCACTATCTGTTGAGATCATCGCCCTTACGGCTCGCGATTGACAAGGATGGCTTCCGACTGTGGTCCCCGCTGGCATTTACCTCTGCACTAGCATCCTTTGCTACGATACGCTTCTCATCGGTCATGGCCACATCCGTCCCTTTCTCGATGTCTTGGGAATCATGCGCAATGGCAGCCTTGTTCTGCTCTCCGGCCACCTGTTCTTCTTTGCGTACCAGACCTTTGTCTCTGATGAGTGCTGATAGCAGAAAGGCAATGGCAGAGACCGGGAGACACCAAATGAACACCGCTCTGCTTGCGGCTGCGTAGGCATCGGCAATCGCATCCTGGTCAGCAATGCTGTAGCCGCTGAGACTTGGAGCAGCAAATGTGCTGTTCGCTATAGCATGCAGCCTCGGTGGTAAAGAAGCCTTGAGGACATTTGCCAAGATCGCAGAAGAAACTGCAAGACCAACGGCACCTCCAGAGCTGCGAAGGAAATTTCGATTCGAAGTCACTACTGCCCTTTGTGCCTTTGGACAATGTGCTTGTAGAGCGACAAGTGTGGGTTGAAAGGTACATCCTGTGCCGGCGCCGATTAGGATGAGGAAGAACGAGACGAGACCAATATGAATATTCCGGTCGGCCATGATCAGAAGCCCAGATCCAAGAGTCCAGATGCCAAAACCAAACCAGATCACCTCTCCATACCGCCCGAACTTCGACATGTACAGTCCACCCGAGACGGAGAAGATCGATTGTGTCACCACCATAGGAAGCTGCAAACACGCCGCAATCAGTGCGCTTTTGCCGCGCACGTTCTGGAAGTATAATGGGACGAAGTACAGATAGCTGTAATAAGCCAGGCCGAGCATGAAACTTTGTCCGAGCATGGCCGATACAGACACGTTTCTGAACATACCCAGTGGCATCATGGGCAGCTTTGCGAATCTCCACTCAATCAGAAGAAAGACGATGAGACATACTCCACCGACAGTCAGCATCGCGATGACTAGTGGAGAGTCCCAAGGCGTGTCGGCATGCCCTCCGGATGAGATGGGAATCAAGAGCAGGATGACTGCTGCGGTGCCGAAGAATAAGCCCAGAAAGTCGATCTTCGCCACTGTCTCCTTTAAGTTGAGCTTCGGCATATTCGATGGCAACCATCTCCAGCTCGCCGCAAATGCCAGCAAACATGTCGGTGCAAGCATGTAGAATAGTCCTCGCCATGTCAAGTGCGTAGCAAACGCGGAAGCAATGATCGGTCCAGCTGCGTTGCCTGCTCCGACCATGGATCCTAGAATACCTTGGTACTTTCCTCGTTCTTGTAATGTCACTACATCGCTGACAATCATCATCGACAACGACGCAATGCCACCATTCGCTACTCCTGCCAGACCGCGGAAGATGTATAACATCGTGCTGTTGACGCTCAGTCCGCACGCCAAGTCGCTGAGAGACAACAAGACCAAGGCAGAGAGTATGACTTTCTTCCGACCAAATAGATCAGACAGTCTCCCATACAGGACCTGAAATACTGTATTGGCGATGAGGGCCGAAGTCCCTGCCCAGGAAATCGAAGACTCTGCATTGAGATCCTTGGCTATCGATGGTAGAAGTACTCCTATACCATTCTGATCCAGGAAGCAGACAAGAAGTGATAAAGCCATGATTGAGAAGACTAGGATGAGTTCTTTCTTCGGAATCAGATTGGTCTGATCATGCAATTGTGCTTCGGCCTGAGCCTGCTTTTCCTTTCGATCGCTGCTCGCCATGGTAGATTGATGGTTGAAATAAGCTCAAGATGATCTACGCTCTTGAGTAATAGAGGTCGTCCTAAGGTGAAGAACTCCTCCACTGTTCTGGATGGACAAGAGATATATTGAAAAGGCCAAGACGCTTCAGCCAGCGGTATAGGACTCCGTATGACCAGATCCCAGCTCGATGATTCCCATAAGAGGTCCACGAACGAAAGGAATGTCGAAGAAGCCAATGAGTGAAGAGGGAATGGAAACTCGCTGATGTGTACTTACATGTCTTAGATCAATTCCTGCACTTCGGCAGATCTGCCGTCGCGACGCCTTCCTCCACTCTCGCGTAGTCCAATGTGCATGATAGGCGACGCAAGGACGGGAAGGTCATTCGTAGCGTGTTCCTCAAAAGTCGGCATCTTTCCGTTCGCAACAAATGGAAGCCCTTCAACTCATACACGCCTGACACACGCATGTCAACGACTCCTACTAGCGAATGCAACTACTCACACACGTGGGATCAATGCAAGTGTTGCAATGGTAATGCTAAGAAAATTAGTTGAGAGTCCTGGAGTGGTGCCGAAATCCGACATTTTGCCTGGTTTGCAGAACGAGACGGTGGAGAAAGATCCGAGACCGGCGTACGAACTAGTGCTTAACTCCATCCCAAATCCGTGCGATATAGGTGTCTTGGTCTTGCACTGCATTTGCAGTATGCAGTGATTGGAGGCGCATGTGATAGCAAGTTGAGCCAGCAGCGCGCTGTTCTGCAGGCGAGAGAAGCATTGAGAAGTGAGATAGGCCAGTTGCGGAAGGCGAAGGCTTGGCCGCCGCCTTGGTTTCATAAATAGGTCCTGTGTTCTGCAACCAAAAGCGTGAGATTTGCTTGTCGAGAACAATGGTTTGGCTGTTCGCAAGACAAAAAGTGTTTCTGAGTCAAAGTCAACCTTTCTTCAGACAAGGGTCGATACAACCCTTGCATTGAGGTCCATCTGTAGTCAATTGCCGTTACTTGGGGGCTGCTGCCGCTGCTCTTAGCGGTGCCCAGTAAACGTCTGACTCTTTAACCACAACACCATCGAGACCTTCAACAGGTCCAATGATGTCAATGTCTTTCTGACTCCCGACCAAAACATCTCGACACGGCATAGACATCGTCATATTCTCCTCATTGCCTTCGCCAGTCAATGTGGCCAGTTGCGTTTCGGCAGCTGCATATACAATGCGTCCTATGTTTGCCCAGTAACAGGTCGATGTGCACATCGCGCAAGGCTCCCAAGTGCTGTACAATGTGCATGTCCATAGATATCCTTGCGTGAAGTGTGTAGAGGCAAGTCTGGCCAGGCTCGATTCTGCGTGATGGACATGGTCGATGGACTGGTGGGTGAGCAACACGGTCTCATTGTCAGGTCCTACTAATGCTGCTGAGAAAGGCCTCTTGCCCATCGTGAGGGCTCGCCGTTGAACGACCAGACATGCTTCGATTCCAGCTCTGATCTGCTCGTCATTCGGCCTTGGAGGTCTAGCGGGAAAGATCGATGCCGTCGGCATGGTATGCTATGCCAGTCGTGTGTTTTCTTCGAAGTTCTCTTTACGGGCACGTAGAATGAGGAAAACAGTCAGTTGGACGAGCCTGGAGCTTTCAATCATGATATCAGCATGATACCGGCAATCGCGGCGAGCTCCGCCGTGAGCTTTCCCATTCAGGCCTCCGTAGATGCAACTTCCACGACAATCTTGCCCTTTGCTCTGCCAGTCTTCAGCTTAGCAAAAGCCTTTGGAGCATCTTCGAACTTGAACTTCTCGTCTATGACTGTCTTCACTTTTCCTTCTTGCATCCACGTGGCTATTTGTGCAAGGTCTTCGGTCTTTGGCTCCGCGAAGAAGCCCTGCAACTTGCGCTTGCCGCCTCCCAGAAAGCCTGGCCAGATGCGTGCTGTGGTAGCTTCCCAAAGGAACTTGAAGGACATGAGAGCGCCGACAGAAACATAGATAGCACCCGGTCTTGTGTACTGGTGGCATTTCCAGAAAAGTCCCATATCTGCGCCGACGTTGTCTACGACGTGGTCATATTGTCGGCCACTGGACTTCAACGTGTTCAGCACATCGCTCTTCTTGTAGTCGATGACTTCATCAGCCCCGAGTGATTTGCAGAGCTCAACGTTGGGAGATGAACAAGTCGTGGTGACAAAGCATCCTTTGGCTTTGGCAATCTGGATGCCGTAGACGCCTGTACCGCCAGATCCACCATTGATGAATACATTGCTACCTTCCTTGACATAAGGCACAATGGATTGGTATGCTGAGAGGCCGGCCACGCATACGCCCGCAGCATCAACAGGTGAGACGCCAGCAGGAACAGGAGCTACTGCTTTGGGCAACGCGGTTGCATACTCTGCCAAAGCACCTCCAGAGATGCCAGAGCCTGCGGCACCAAATACGATCTGTCCTGGCTGTAGATTGGACCCGTCTGCCGGCTGTACGATCCTGCCTGCGAAGTCGATCACTGGAGTGGCTGGCTTCTTCATGAACAACGTGAAGAGAGGAATCTCAACCGGTTTGTAATCTACTGGATCTAGTGTGACAGAAGACGTCAGCGAAATTTCCAGCAGCATGGCACTTGGAACCTACTCAGAGCCGCAGCAATGACTTGCACTAAATGCTGATCGTGTTTCGGCTTGAGCATTGGCGTCTCTGGATTGAGCTTGAGATTCTTCTCCAGCCCTCCTGAGGCAGATCTGAACTGCCATGCTCTGTAGCTTGTAGGCGGAGAGAGCGTCATGGCTGTGGCCGAGTCTTCGAGTATCTTCAAATGCTTCCTGTTGAGATAATGGGGGATGTGAGGGAGGATTACGAGGTTATTGGTGCAGCGTGAGAGATGTTCGGCGTCTTGTTTACTTGTAGGTTCCAAGACTCTATATTGGTGAGTGATCAAGAACTTTTATCAAACAGTCGGGACGAATATCTGTCCGAGTCACAGCCTGCCGGATTTACAGCATGGAAGGCAGCGTAGTTCCAGCATTTTCTTTTTGTAGACGACTGCGATGCCTGTTGCGATGGACAGACTTCGCAATCGAATCTTCTTTGGGACGGAAACACGAACGGACCACGGCCAAGTCGTTTGCCGGCTGCCGTGCATGGGTCTGAATCCCGATCTGTTGATCTCTTGGCTGAGTGCAAGTCGCGAGATTCGTGAGCAGTCTCGTAATGGTCACATTCAGCGATAGTGACATACCGTGTCTAGCCATGCTCTCAGATCGCTACGAGCAAACCCATCTTCGGCCCACGCCATGCCTCGACACCTTGAAGCAGAGATCGCCTTTTCCCGGCCCATGCGACCTCCGTGAATCGACGCCTAGAAGCACTCCAGGACAAGACATAAGAAGAGAAGGTTGAGGTCTTTGTAGAAGCCATGCTCGCTTTGCGCAAGTTGAGTAGACTAGCGCGATGGGCTTGCCAGACGCGCTTGAGCAGCAAGTGCGCGGCGCGGAAGCTCTCAATGTGCAGAGCATTGCGAAACAAGCTGTACTCGGGCCGGCGCTGCGTTGTCTGTGATGCAGAGATGGAGGTGGGCGTACTTGGCAACTCGTGAAAGATGCCTTGGTAGCTGGACTCAGACAAGGCGCATGGGAAGGTCAGAGAGTTCTCTGGGCGGTGCCTAAGCACTGAGTCCGATATACCATCAGCGCGATTGCGCAGACCAAGCAAGAAAGGGGCCGACTGCAGCAGCAATGAGGTCTCCTGCAGTACGCATGCCTATGACTGGTTCGCTCAATGTACGATTTGTGACACCTTCACCTGGCCTAGAATGTTCAGCTCTCGGGAAGCCAGCTGCGAGCATACCCGCAGGAGGTTTTTGCGTCAAACACTCTTCCACCTCTCTGAGCTGCGCGCAGTGGTGTCCGCAATGGTCATTGTGCTGGATCTGAGATCTTGGTTGCTATAGACCTCATGACTGCCACTTCAGATCCGTGTAAGACGATACCGCGGCACTTTGTTTAGCTGGCTTGCTCCGCACGCCACAATTTGAAGCTTCAATACATGCTTCCTCCATAAGCCTACTACGACGCGACCTATCGCACCTTATGCCCGATTCAATCACGCCGAGGCACTCTATTTGGAGCTATATCGCCGTGCTACAAGACTTCTGGAAAGCCGTGGTATAGCAACATCTACCGCACGAGGAGCCATGTGCAGTAGGGGCATCTGCACGTTTTCCCCAGCATTTGGATACTTTGGCGATCGACGTCCGGGGAACTATGATTGACATGCATAACACTACGCTATACCAAGGAGCTGGAAAGTCCAGACTTCTGAAGACTGATGACCAGTGCATTGCCTACTACTGGTTGCTTTGCTTGGGCTCAAACAGACCACTCTTGCATACTTTCACCTCCGAGCCGCCTTACTGACAGCCACGATCCATTTCATGCGCTTGAAACAAGCTCTGGCATGATATTGTTCCGTGTCTGGTTGTAGAAGCCAATTATAGCGATGTTTGAACGTCTGCAAAGCTCGGCATGCCCGTGAAAGCACTGCTTCTCTCAAGCCTCACAGGAAGGTTCCGTCCTCGAAAAGAGGAGATCCATCGAAAACTATCACCATCGTGCTGAAGACCGAGGACATTGCTGATGAAGAGCAAGAATAGAAAAGGCAAGTCATTTCGCGTTTGCATTTTCGTATCAAGCACCACTCTCTCATACCATCATGGCCTCCATACTACTCCTGCTTGGTCTGTTTGGACTTGCCTCCACTACACCCCTTCAAGCCAGATCAACACCCATCAACCAGATCACGGATGCACAATGGAAGGCGCTCAACACCAGCGTGGGCGGACGGCTGTTCATGGCGACCCCATACGCGAAGCCTTGCTACAGTTTCTACAATGGCGTGATGTCTACACCAGATACGATGCAGTGCAAGGCAGTACAAGACGGATACACCGATGAGCAGTCGATTGCCAACAACTTTGGCGGCTATCTCTATGTAAGGACACGTCCTTGTAGGACGAAGAATTGCATCGCTAACGTGTGCAGCCAAATTGGGGTACATGCCAGGCGAAGGCACAAGGCTGTGGTTTGGACTTCGCAGCACCTCAAAACCCAGCATTCTATGCACCGCCCAAGAACTGCTTTCAAGGTAGCATCGCAAGCTATTACATCAACGTACAACAAGTGTCCGACATTCAAGCTGGTCTCAAGTTTGCTAGCGATACTGGAGTACCTCTGGTGGTCAAGAACTCAGGACACGACTTCAAGGGACGAAGCAGCGCTCCAGGTTCGCTAGCTCTGTGGACACACAACGTACAGCCCCCGATCAAGCTCACCAGAGGATTCAAGCCTCAAGGATGCAAGGCTGCAGCCGGTGATGCAGTGACCTTGGGAGCAGGACAAGGCTTTGCTGGCGTCTACGAGTTTGCAGAGGCGAATGGCATCACCGTCGTTGGTGGCTCGTCACGAACTGTCGGACCAGTCGGTGGATGGATCTCTGGAGGTGGACATGGCGCTCTTTCAAACACGCTCGGTCTCGGCGTCGACAACATCTTGGAGATGCAGACCGTACTTCCCAACGGCACACTGATCACGGCAAACCGATGCCAAAACCAGGACATCTTCTACGCCATACGTGGCGGAGGAGGCTCTACGTTCGGCGTCAACTGGCAAATGACAACCACCGCTCATCCTCAAATGCAGCTCGAGGTCGCCTACATCCGCTTTGTTGGTACAAACTCAACAGTCATTCGCAAGTTCATCGACATCTGCACACAACTCGGCGACGTCTGGGCCAAGAACGGATGGGGAGGCTACATCGCCCCAGGAGCAGCTACCACACTAGTCTCTGGCATGATTCTCATGACACCAAAACTCTCCCATGTCGAAGCAGTAACACAGATGAAACCTCTCACCGACTTTGTCGCATCCCTCGGCAACGCAGCCCTAGACAACAGCATCAACACCGAATCCTCCTTCTACCAAGCCTACCAAAAATACATCTCTCCCAACCAAGAAAAAGTCGGAGTTGGAATCGCTATGGGCTCAAAACTCGTCCCACAATCCATGCTCCAGAACCTCGCAGGCCAGAAAGCCGTCGCCGACGCCATCGAGAAATCCTCTCAAATGGTCGTTCCTCTCGCAGAAATCAAGAACCAAGCCCCCGACCTCATGGCATTAACCTACGGCGCCCCCTTCCAAATCCTCGTCACAGCTCCCTCATCCTACAAAACCGACGGCACCTCCGCCGTAACTCCAGCTTGGTACAGCACCGCATGGCACGTATGTCTAGGCCAAGGGATCGCCAACGACGCAGACGCTTCCACGATATCCGCAGCTTTCCAAAATGCTAACGCCGCGACACAAATTCTGAGGAATGCTGTGGGAAGTCCGGGAGCGTATTTGAATGAAGCGGATACTTTTGAACCTGATCCGGTGAATTCTTATTGGGGACAGACGAATTATAATAAATTGATGGCGATTAAGAAGAAAGTTGATCCTAAGAATGTTTTGACGAATTGGGGGGCGATTGGATGGGATAAGACGGATGCTAGGTATGGGTGTTATCCGAGTATTTCGTGAGTAGAGTAGAGTCGATGTCGATGTTGAATCTGAAGCGTTGTTGTTAACTCTCTGTTATCCTCACCTTTCACGGAAGCTGCATCGTACGCATGGACGTGTTGTATATTCCTCTCGATCGCACAGAAGATTATACATCTTGGCATCGTGGTCTATTCCCTACTGCCTCCGCCTCTGCCTTCTCAAAACGGCTGCCGAGAAATGTGGCTTGACAGATCAAAACCTCACCCCAAGGCAGTGAGTGTTACATTGATCTATCTAGGGTAGGGCAGACTTGCCATGTAGTCTTACAATCTTTATACATTACAAAGTCTGCATTTCGTTGTGTTGTATATGGCTGCAAGAATAGCAATGCCAACACCCCTATTGTAGTAATCGGGTGGAAGTTCATACTGCCGTGAATCTCATTCGGGTATGTAAATCCCCAGGAAAAGCCAAAAACATGAGCAGAGCCGCTTGACGTGCAGCAAGGTTGATGCTGGCATCGGCTAGGGTTCAAGATGCCCCCAATTTCTGTACAACAGAGATCCTTGCCAAACTTCGCACGCTTCGGTCCAGGGAGCTTCATTATCCCTGAAGACCAATCGTTGCGGTATTCATGCTGTGCTCCCAAACGCCGGCGACGACATGTGTCTGTCTATGCAATGGTCGCGTAGATGGGTAAGAGGATGGGTGCATCCGGTGATTGTGTTCCCACCACTTTGCCACCGAGTGCCTCGAATTTGATGTTCGATTCGTTGAAATCGCCTCGTCCGAAAACCGTCACACGGTCGTATGGAGGGTCGCCAACACTGTAACTATTAGCATGAGAACATGAGCGAGGATCTGGTTCCCACTCACGCTGGATCGATGAAGTTATGCTGAAGATCAATCGTGAAGTTCTTGATGTCGGTGAGGGCGTATTCCAAATGCCATGCAAAAGTCGAGTTGTCGCATCGGAGCTGTCATTGGTAAGCGCGCTGCAGGAGTGCATTGGAAGAAGGTGGACGTACTGCACTGTCTCCATCTGGGAAGTCTGAGCTGCCATGTGGCCATGTGCCGGTGCAATTGGCCGTCACATTTGTAAGCGGATCTGGGTTGTATGCGCTGAATGTGAAAGTTGTGTTTGCGGCCTCGTCGTCCTCTATCGTGAGATTGTGAATCTGAAGAGGTGGATTTGAGGCTTGTGGCGCTCGATCGAAGATGAGCGGTTGTGCCATGACAGACGTCGAAGCAAGGACCGTAAGGCCGCCAATAGCTGCTATGAGTTGCATGGTGTATTTTGAGAGTCTGTGGTGGTGTGCTTGAGTCTGACTTTATCCAAGCTGCAAGATGCGTAGCTTTTCTATGCAAGAGTAACGGTGATCGACCGAGGGAGGAAGGACCTTATTACGTGTAGGCAGCGTTAAGTAAGTTAAGTAAGGTGGACTGTAGAAGAAGAGACGGCGTTTGACCTGCGACCAGGATGACGTCCAGTGATGTTGCAAGCCGAGACAGCAAGACGTTGAAGTCTGAGGCAATCCACGGCGCTCCTGAGAGACGAACGAGGAGATGTATCGAGGAAGAATAGAAAGAACCTACGGAGCAGATTCAGTTTGCTCAGCCACTACCAGAAAGCTTTTAGATTCTGAAGCGCCAACTGGCCAGGGAAGCATTGGGTGCAATAAAATGACAGCGGACCCATAGCCAGCAGCGATTCTCAGGCACAGAATACAGCGTGGAACAGTGCGACTTGAACAGGGAGAGGGGAGGAGTGCTGGAATGCCAAGCTGGAAGGAAAGTCTGTTTGATTGGTCCAGGAGATTGAGCGAGCATTCGAAACGCGCAACGAGATGTTGATCGTCTTCTCTCGCGCTGGAGCGGTGACGTTGTTTTGTGTTGCTCGAGCGCATCGTCATGCTCATGGCCCAATGGCACGTCGACCAGAGCACGAATCGGACGTGCGGTGCAGTGGTCTGGAAGAGTCGCGGAAGGTGCGACAGAAAGGGCTCTTGGCTCACGGCCGACGTCCTTTCGCCGCACAACGGACTCTCGCACTCGTGCAGGCTTCTCCTGACCAAAGACATGAGCGGTCCTCTTGGCGCCAGGCCCAGAGAATCTTCGTCAATCTTTTGCGTGCTGTGCGAGTCGGATTGGTGCCGAGAGAGCAACATCGGAAATTTATGTGAGCCTTGACCGAAGTTCGCTGCAGGCAGGCCTTTTTCTGGATTTCTGCCCACACCCCGTGCTACCCATGCAGCTTGGCAGTAGCCGTTCTATTTTTGCCCATGGCGCATCTGGCCGCTGGTATCACGGCACGGGCTGAAAGGCGTGTCTGGTCGTGGTTACAGCGTGGTCCGCTGCATCACAACGCTGCTGCTGACGGGTGCTTCAAAACCGTCATCCGATGCGGCGTGAACGATTGAGGGGCCGTGGAACTCGAAGTCCCTCATCGACAGAGAGTTGGGTGGTAAGGCAAAAACGATCTTCAGCATCGACTCTGCACCACAATGCGGATGCAGAGCTTGAGCGGACACCATCTGCACTGGATCGTTTCGGTTCCAGCTCTGGCTATAGCGGCTGAAGTACAGTAATGATGTACTGCGGGAGAGCACCGAGCAGGCCGCGGACGGATTACTCCCTCTATCTGCGTGCGTCTCACCATAGCTTATACCCTTACTACTCCCAAGTGTACCTGAGCACCCGCGCAGCTCTCGGCGGGCAGTTGTGGCGGAAGTCCTATCTCTGCGTCGCGTCTCGTTTCTGCTTCGACGTTTGTTCTATCTATGTCTACCTCCTGGGTGTAAGACTAGGCTTACGCTTTGACCTCTGCGTTTCTGCCTATTGCAGCAGTACGGTGCCGCTGTTGTGCTGCGCTGTCGAAGCAGATGCGTTCGTTGTTCTTCTCCAACAAGCCAGGCCGCAAGAGTCAGCACAATTCGTGGTTGGAAAATCAGCATCCAGGTACGCACAAACACAGCGATAATGTTTCCTGAGGCCCTGAGAGAGCACATGGCGTACCAGACGGAGCAGGTCTGGTGCAGTCTTAGCCCACTCACTTCCATTCCGCCCTTGAGATCCCTGTCGAGGGACTCCACCCTCTCGGATCTTCATGTCGCAGACATTATTGACCCTACTTTTGGTGCCTGAAAGCAGACTGACACTCAGCCTTGCGCAGACCTGCCTCTGTCGCCGGCAAACAGAACTGCCAGTCCTCGCTCCTTGAACCGATCTGCTAGCGTACACGAACGCGCAACTGGGAGCACCACATCACCAAGCTCTAGTTCCAATCAACCCGGAGGTATTAGCTTCTCGCAGCGTTGTCCTACAATCACCTATCCCTACGCTAACAACGAATTGGAAGATCGTCGCTCTATCGCCTTTCCGGCTGATTTCTCCTCCCCTAATCCGACACCCACCTTTCACTCTCCCGACGACGTACGAGCTCCGCCATCGCCCACTTCCGCCGCCCCCGCTGGACTAGGCTTGTCGCGCTCGCAGACGGTACTGCGCAGAGAAAACAGCGCTGGCACTGGCTCTGGCTTTTTCAGCATTGAAGGGGGCAGCAGCAACCATCCCCTCCCCGAGGCGTCCCCGCCCCAGCAGTGGTCGCCGAACTTCGCGCAGCTGCCCACGCCCAACGAGCAAGCCGAATTCTCCTTCCCCGTAGACGACAGCGGTGCGTCGATGAGCGCACACGGAGCACACAACAACCCAGGCAAGACTTCGTCCGACTCCGGACAACAACCAGCCCTGGATCGCTGGTCGCAGCGCCGGCTGCAGAGGCTGAATACCGAGCACGTATTTCGCGAGCAGCGTCAGGGCGGGCAGGGCGTCTTAAGTCCTCCGCCCACTGGAGCCAGCAACGAGCAGGCATACCAGCTGGGCCACCAAAACACTGCCAGCGCCAGCTCCAACCAGTACCCAAATGCGTCTGCACAGCCACACCAATCCTTGCACCATCAACCTCAGCCGCATCCTGCACAACAAGGCGGCTATCAGGCCTCCCGCACGGCCCCAGCAAACCCGTCGTCGAATGCAGGCCTAGCTCTCCAGACCTCTTCGTCCACCAGACAAAACGACTATTCCCACGACCAGCAGCACCAGCAGTACTCGCCGCCCGAAGCCGGCAGCTACCAGACCGAGCCCAGTCGTCCGGCCTTGAACCAGTCCCGAAGCTTTTCGCAGCAAAGCGGCGATTCGTCGTCCATGTCGAACAATGGCGCGCTGCCCGCTCCAAAGGCAGTGAGAAACGGCAATCGGCAGAGCGTTCACAACGGCATGCAGTCGCAGTCACGTGAAGGCTCAACGGCGAACCAGGGAGGTCAAGTGCCAGCCTTCAGTGCATCAGTCGTGCCCCCTACCAGCCAAGGGCAACCATATAAAGGGAATGGCGGCCAGACTCAGCAACAACAGCAAGGTGATGTTGGGAGAGCGACGCCGCAGCCACTGCAGACCACCGGGGATGAGATGACCGATGATGAGGTTGCACAGCTTGTCAAGGATCACAAAGAACTGCGTACGTATCTGCTTTGATAATAAACATGAGCTGAGACTAATGCTGCCATAGGCGAGAAATACACAAAAGTCAAGAAATACTACTTCGAGAAGGAGGACCAGGTCAAGCAGCTCCAAAACAGCCTTGCACATCAGCGTCTATCACAATCACGAACGTCCCTGGACGACAGCGAATACACGACCAGGTTCAACCGACTCGACGGTCTTATTGCACAACTTGCCTTCAGCATACGAAAGAGCTGGAAGAGTATACCACCCTGGCTCGTAAACTCGGTGAACAAAGATGCTGTCGCAACAGGCAAGCAGGAGATGACTGCAGCCGGCAGAGCATTCATCTCAAGCTGGCTTGTGGAGGAGGTATTTGACAAGTACTTCCATCCAGATCTCGATCCTAGACTTTCGGCGGAACTCAAGACGGTCCAGCGGAACATCCGAAAGTACGCACCATTGGCACAGACTGCAGAAGAAGAAGAGTTCCTCACATCCAAGATCGTGAACTGGAGATTGGCTACTCTCGAGGGCCTGCAAGAAGCATTGAGATCACCCTCTTGCCCTGAAAACCGGCAGCGACTTACAGACATGCTCAAGGACAACTTATGTCAAGCACTTGCTGTACACCTGACTGACCCTCCACCTTCAGACCTGGAAGGAGGTGTGCACATGATCATCGAGCTTGTTGTCAGCATAGCAATTCACCTACCACTTGAGAGCAGAGACGTGGTGATCGACTATTTCCCTCCCGGATACAGCATCATGACCGAACAGATGAAATTGGAGTCCGGCATTCCTCCTCTACACATCTCTGTCGCCGAAGATGCGGCCGAGAGAGCGTCAATGAAGAGTGCGACGAGTGATGTGACGGACATGACTGAGACCGGCAATGCTGAGCATCAATCACGAAAGAGGAGCATGCTCAGTGCGTTGACTGGAACGAGCAAATCGAAGCCGACTGCCAAACATGCTGGTGCCGGAGGCAGCTCGAGCAGCCTCCACAGACCCGAAAGTGCTCAAGGCGAGCGCGATGTTCCACCGAGAGTACGAATGGCCCCTGGCATCGGCATCTCAGTCCGAGGTCGGTCCGTCTTGGTAAAGGCTCCGGTGTTCAGCACTTGAAGTGCATCCTTGGTCGAATCCTGATGGTTTATTTTTGGCACCTGAGACAGGGTCCACATTGGATACGCGATGGTCAAGGTAATTGACTCAGCACAACGGACCGTTGCGACGGACATGCGGCGCGCGCATCTGCATATTCAAATCTTCTACTTCTTTGTTTGGATGGGACTTTGGATCATGACTTCGCTCGTGAGGAAGCGATATGTCCGAGGCGTTTCTACTTGCGTTTGGGATATGATGTGGAGATGATGAGTCGGAAAGAGCGAGAGCGCGAAAAGACCCCCCGATACCCTTTGAATTGTGTCATGAAGAGGTGCAATATGTGTGAAAAATGCTATGAGGCATTGGACTGGCGTATTAGATGTGAACTTGGGCGAAGTAGATACATTGGGACTTCTTGCATATACAGGAACACTCTGAAGCCTATCAGGGCTGTATATGGTAACACCTGCGATAGCCGCGTGGGCATTAGTATCTCACATGTGAGCAATGCGCGGGCTGATGCGAGATACTTAGCTACATGGTGGAAGTCCTGTTGATTTGATTCGACCTCTCATCCTCCACTTTCGCCTGATGGGTGTGGGATACGAAACGATACCTTACAACCCCAGCAAGCGATGCATTACTCCTCACATTCTTGATACTGCAGTCACAAAACGAGCCTCGTGCATATGCGAGTCCGAACAATGATCTATGCCGTGCTATACCTTTCCCTCTCACAGACCTGCACGTAACCTTATCTTCTGTATTCAATGGCACGACATGAATGCGTTCGGGTTTTTGACACGGAACGGCATCTGCTCTCAAGAAATCTTGAAGTATCTATCATCCCGATATCATGATTATTCTATCGTACCGCTTGATGCAGGAAAGCAAGGCGGGTGTAGCTTTACTTTCATCGTTGATAAGAAAGATGAAAAGCAATCATCTGTGATATTGCAGTTTCGTTTAGTCAAGTATGCGATTGATCGGGACGTGGCACGCGAGGCTAGAAGGATATATGGGGACTTGGTCCCTGACCCTTTGAGATTTGATACGTTCGGGGATCAATTGCAGATTTGTGAGATGGGTTTGATTAAAGGTGTGAGGGTTTATGATGTTCTCGCTGAGGATGTTGGGAGGTTGAAGAGGTTGTTGACTGGCTTGGTTGAGTTCTTTAGGTTGGGATGGAAGAATGCGGTAGGGAAGGAGAAAGTGAAAGAAGGCAAGATTGGATCGTCGTTGCAATGGAGGTTGAGGAGGCTTGGATGTGAACTGCCAACAACTGGCTTGAGAGATGTTGCGAGGCGCGCTCTTGTGTCAGTGGAGATGGGAGGATTGAAGTGTTTGCCGATTGTTCTGAATCATGGTGATCTGTTGCCGTCTAATATTCTGGTTGATTCTGAGACCTGGGATCTGAATGGGGTTGTTGACTGGACAGAAGCAGAGTACTTGCCCTTTGGCATGAGCTTGTACGGAATCGAGCATCTGCTTGGTTCGGTACAAGGTGTAGACGATGGCTATCTTTTCTCATATTCTCGACAAGCAGGCCATCTTCGAGACTTCTTCTGGAGCAGCTTGTGTCGGGTAATACCAGAGCTGAAGGCGGATGAATTCAGACAAGCTGTTGAACTGTCTCGAACGATTGGGATCTTACTGTGGCATGGGTTTGCATGGGATGAAGGTCGTCTAGATCGTGTGGTCGGCTTTCAGGCTGATGCAGAAGAGCTTGCATATTTGCAAGCATTTCTAAATCTGCAGGTCAGCTCTGCCAAATCTAAGCTTTAATATCTGTACTGTGCCGACTTGGACCGTGATCGTCACGATCTTGACAGGCATACATTGACTCATTATTATTGAACGTCTGCTTTGGGTCTGGCCAGCCCAGCAGGCTCAGCGTCCTTTCTCAATTCGTCCCAGTCTGGTCTTGGGATCTCAATGCCTTCGAGTGTACGAGCATATGTGATGCCACCTAAACGAGACATTGGCCGGAGGACCTATGGAGAGGAGTCACGTCAGCCTATGCTCCATTCCACGTCAAGACGAACTTACGTTGGGATCAAGCAGGTTCTTCTCCTCGTTGATTGCATCCTCGCGCGCCCAGAACCTCACACCTTCGATCATCGCCAGAACTCCGGTCTTCTTGCCCTTTGTGGCGCGACTCTCAAACTCTTCGGTTTTGTAAAGTTTGCCTTCAACACTGAAGACTGCCTCCTTCACTCTACTAGCCTTTACGTCCTGACTGTCAGCTGGCGTGAGTCCAGTGAGCGCCCATTCTGAGATTCCATATGGAGCATTGACACTCGTAGCATTCGCAGCCTCAAGATAATGCTCGCTGATAATGTTGATAGTGCATTCGCCAGAGTCTACCAGATTTTTCAACGAATCCTTGGCTTTGTCGAAACCTCCAGCATAACCGACGACGAACATTGGAGGATCGTGATTGACCATCTGGAAGTACGAGAATGGCGCCAGGTTCGTGCTGCTTCCATCTTTCGAACGTGTGCTTACGAAGCCAATGGGTCTAGGAATGATAGCCGAGATGAGCAATTTGTAGTTGAACGTCGCGGGTCGTCCATCTTCGTATGGATCAATAGAGACGTGTTTCTTCTGAAGACTGGCTCCTCCATCGTTTGCTCCATCACCAGCTTTCCATGAAGGGTTCACAGTCTGCGTCATTCGCCAGTGAGCTGACGAATCCCATTGTGGTCGACTGGCTTCGACTTCCTTGAAATTGCCATGTGGATTGCGCTTAATGGCTTTCTCGGCGTCGGCCATCGCCTCGTGATGAGGCTTTGGATCTTCTCTCTTCTGCTCTGGTTCTCCAGACATGCTTGCAAGTTCTCTGATTGATAAGCTTTTGAATGCTCTCCGAACGAAGGCCGGTTGTAAAGTGGAGGGCTGTCTGGCCGGTCCCCTATATATGGTGGATTGAAGAGAGAGCTTACCAATCCTATACATATGATTGTAGAAAATGTCGTTATTTTGCCAATGGCAGAACCGTTTTGCCGTATCGAGGAGTCGTTCCGGAGTCGTTCCGGTACGTCATCGGGATTGGATTTTGCGCTCAACCTCCTTTCAGCCAATGCTCCACTAACTTCAGTTTCATGGAGGTACTTCCGCTGAGATAAGGTGACATTACACAACAACTCATCGCAGAACAGTAAATGATCGTGCTTCGAGGCGAGCCGACGGGCTTTGAAATCTGTTTGTACGACAATGGTTGTTGTTGTCATCATATTCAGTTTGACCCTTGAGGCAAGCGGCCAACAACCCCACCAAACGGCGGGGTACTGTATCCATCTGGCCTTATCGAAGGTATCGATGTATGGCCAGGCAAGAGGTGCGGATATGAAGTCTAGATTAGCAATGACAGCTTCATCTTCCAGCACTACTGAATGAGCATTTATATTGACTGCCCACCACGGTCCATCGTCAGGATATCCGATTGAACACCCAGGACACACAACGACCCAAATGTCGGACCTGGATCAAAAGGTCAGCGCCATGAATCTGGACTATTCGGTCTTTGACCTGGGCGACTGGAAACTGAAGCATGGTGGCACGATACCCAAAGCTCAGATCGCATACAAGACCTTTGGTGATTCGAAATCACCTGCGATCATTTATCCTTCCTGGTATAGTGGCCTAATCTCCGATAACGAATGGTTGATTGGCAAGGACAAGACTTTGAATCCAGACAAATACTTCATTATCATAACTGCACTCTTTGGAAATGGCCAATCGTCGTCTCCGAGCAATCGTAAAGAGATCCGTCCTTGGCCTGAGGTGACATTCTACGACAATGTTCGTGCTCAGCATGAGCTGGTGACCAAGAAATTTGGAATCACACATGCGCGAGCTGTCCTTGGCTGGTCGATGGGAGCGGGCCAGACATATCAATGGGCTACACAATACCCAGACTTTATGGATCTCGTAGTGCCATTTTGTGGATCTGCCAAAACAGCACTGCATAACCAGTCAATGCTTGAAGGCGTGAAAGTGGCTGTCCTCGGAGGCAAAGGAGCTTCTAGCGGCGGAGTCTGCAAGGGCGAGGCGAATATTAATTCATATCGCGCCTGGTCGGAGGAAGAGAAAGTCGTCGGATTGAAGGCTCTTGGTCGTGTATACTCGGGTTGGGGATTCAGCCAGCCTTTCTATCGCCAACGGCTATATGAGTCGGTTCTTGGCTTCAAGGACATTGAAGATTTCATGGTAAACTTCTGGGAAGCCTGGGCGCTATCTAAGGGTGAGAAGCCAATCTCTTGGTGAGACGGATTGCTGACAGAGATCCAGACCCGGACAACATGATCGCTATGCTTTACACTTGGCAAGCGGGAGATTGCTCGGCACAAGAGCCCTACAGGGGCGATTTTGACGCTGCGATGAAGGGCATCAAAGCGAAGGCTCTTGTAATGCCAGGGCAGACTGATCTGTACTTTCGTAAGCATGACCAACACTTGCACGCTGTCACCTGGCTGACCAAGTCTCAGCTCCCGAGGATTCCGAGGATGAAGTCGCGCGAATGAATCCAGGAATCGGCAAGTGCGTGCCATTCCCATCGATATGGGGCCATGTGAGTCGTGTCCAAGCCCAAGCCGAGCCTTCGTTCGTGATGTTGGCTAATGTTCTGATGTCGACTAGTGGGCTGGCGGTCCTGGACAAAGTACTGAGGATGTTAAATTCCTGGATGAGCAGCTGCGCGAGTTCTTTGCAGCCAATTGATCGGTGTTCAGAATTCAAGACCTCACTGCTCAATCTCACATCGCCTGTCGATGTTTTCTTGTTGTCACTACTGTGCCACGTCCAGAAGCGCGAACATGCAATACCGTAGCTCGTAACGCCGACAAACGCCGATGACAGACAGTCAATGGTTTTACTGATCGCCGAATCGCCTCAAGGCGACTGTATCCTCATTCTGCGATAATGTTTAGTCATTACCAGAACGCCGTACAAGATTGCTGCGGTGCTGTACTGTAGCGATTGAATGCCGTTGATTGATAGTCTTCAAGACCAGGGCCATCGCAACCCTTCGGCACAAACTCAATCGCCGTGCAGCAGTAAATCCTGGATCCCTTCTAGACCCATGCAATTCTTACACAGGGCATGTGAAAAGCCCGGCATCCGGATCAGCCTTGTTTCCAGCTCCTGTGCATTAGTCGACGAAATTTCGTGATGAGCGACGAGCGCGGACAAAGCCAAGCGTACGGCCGGAGGTCAATAAGCACGGCGTTCCGGAGGCGACCGGTCCATTCAGACCAATATATCATGTGAAGATGTGTCCTCTCAGGAGAAAGTTGATGTCATGAGCCTCTAATCGAGTTGAGAAATTAATGCAAGACGAGAGTTTCGGGACTTGGCGAGCTGCATCATCCACGAGGTGACCCTGGAGCTGATAGCACGATTTCCAGCGAGGCTAAAAAGGCAGAGCACGGCAGAGGCGTTTGGCGTTTGGGCGTGAAGAAGGATTGTGACGACCTTTACGGCCAGACTGCTGAGCTCTTCCCTCGCCTGCCATACCTCCTTCCCGCGCCTCCCACCGCCTCTATCTGCTCCTCCTCTCCTCCCCCGACGCTCGCTACAACCTCACATCCCCAGCATTGCAGCCATAACACGTTATGGCCGAAATCAGCAGCCAAGCCGCGGGGCAAAATGGCACGATATTGAACGAGAAGGCCATCGTTGAGCAGGACCTCACGAGAACGCCCAATGGCGTGACCTCGCCCGCCGAATCCTCGCGCCCGCAATCTTTCGTCTCCGCTAGCGGATCGTTTCAGTCGACTTCAGAAACGCCAGCTTCGAGCGCTATAGACACATCTGCTGGCGCTGGGCGAGAAGTAGAGGACTGGCTACCACCCACTACGAGTCCTCAAAAGACACCAATTCCTCGGCCAGCAGCAGCATCTAAGCCCAGCACTCCCGCACAGCTCACACCTGAGCAAAAGACCAAGTATTCTACAGTCCTTGCCCAGGTGTCGGAATGGCAGGCGATTCCCACTTCCACGGCCAAGGGTGCTCCAGATGCCCCTTTGAAAGACCATGAGCGCATGTTCCTGACCCGCGAATGTATCCTACGATATCTCCGCGCCACCAAGTGGAACACGAAGGACGCACTCAGCAGATTGCAAGGTACATTGAGCTGGCGGAGAGAATATGGCGCCGACACCTTCACCCACGACTATATCAGCCCGGAGAACGAGACTGGCAAGCAGATCCAGCTTGGCTTCGACAAAGACCAGCGGCCTTGTCTCTACTTGAGCCCGGGCAGACAGAACACCAAGATGTCTGATCGCCAGATTCACCACTTATGCTATATGGTCGACCGCACCATAGACATGATGCCGCCGGGTGTTGAGACTAACTGTCTCATCATCAACTTCAAGAACTCGAAGTCCGGGAACATTCCTACTGTCGGTCAGGCTAGAGCAGTGCTCAATATTTTGCAGACGCATAATCCAGAACGACTGGGCAAGGCATTGATTCGCGAGACGCCTTGGTATGTGAATGCATTCTTCAAGCTGATAAGTGCTTTTATCGATCCAGTCACAAAAGAGAAGATGAAGTTCAACGAGGACATGACCGACTACATTCCAAAGACTCAGCTGTGGGACGAGCACGGAGGCGATGTCAAGTTCGAGTATGACCATGCAGTCTACTGGCCTGCTTTTGGCGAAGCCTGCACAACGAGGCGTGAGGCATACAAGAAGAGGTGGGAAGAAGGCGGAAAGCGGATAGGAGAGCACGAGGACTACCTTCGTGGCGGTAATGCGCTGAGCTTGCAACAGGAACAGCAGAATGCAGCCAAGGAGAATGCTCCTCCTGGTGGGTCTACTGTAGCAACACCAGCTGTAGAAAAGAGCGCGGACGAAGCTGCGGCTGGCATTGGCAATCTCAAGGTTTGACACTGAGCATTTCAGGGCGTTTTGTTTACGGACCATTTGAAACAGCATTGCCATGTGTTTGGGAAGTTGCTAGAGGGAGGGTGCATTGAACAGCATAAGCGGCACCTGGGAGTTTGGAGCGTGCCTTTGTTCGGCGTTGAAGACATTTGTTTCTCCCGAGAACTGGAGCTAGATGGTGCGGTCGCCAGGAGTCATGTCAACAGTCCTTGGCCCAGCAAGAATGAATATGTACAGAACGCGCAAAGTCGCGTAGTCTCAGCAATTCTTTCTGCTTCCCAGGATATCAGTCATTCCAGGTGAGTCCAGTTGTCTCTTGCATTGACTTCGCGTCTCGGATGCTAGGACCCAGCCAGCGGCCTCAGACAACGCAGAGTCCTCTCTGCTACACAGTGCCTATAAGACGAACAACCGATCTGCCTTCACGCAAGCCGAACAGCATTCTGAGGGAGTAGTATCAGCTCTCTCGCACGTACGGAAATAGTCGGAACGAGTCCCAACGGGCATACGGAACGCATTTCTAAGAAGAACAACGCAATGGAGGAGACCGAAGAGAAATCACCTTCGACAATGGACTGTCTACCGCTCGAACTTCAGCAAGAAATACTTACGCAGCTGTCTCTGCAGGACTTAGCACGTCTGCGATGTACGACGAAGAGCCAACAAGCTCTAGTTAAAAATAGCTCCAAATATCTATCGAAGCAGCATTGTCTTCCGGAACTCGCGCGCTTGCAGCGCTATGTGGCATATCATCTTGCTTGCAATAACAGTCAGATAGATCTGTTGGAATGCTTGCGACGGTTCTTTGCGCATCGACGATATGGGACTCCGTACCCTGGACCTGTTGGACTCGCCACGGACTTCGTCGAGCATCGGATTGATCAACATTATGGTGTTTCCGCGAGATCAGTAACCATGCATTCCGATTCAAGCATTCACGACCAACCTGTCGATGCTAACAACGCGACACACATGTCGACACTGGCCTTCTTCATTCGGGCGCTCATGCGATTGGTAGGCCTGATGATGAGGATACATACTCAATACCATACCGGTCCAAGCTTGTGGGGCTTGTGGCCATATGGGTCTCGCAGTCATGGCTCGCTTGCCGATTCCACGGTATTGAATTACCTGGAGCTTTCTAACAGCGCACATAACATTAACGGAGCTATGCTGCGACGATGGGAAACGGATCTCGTAAACCACGGTTTGGCAAATCTGCCACGAGACGCTCTCCAGCAGGGCTTCTTGCGTGGTCCAGGATGCGATGAGGACGGCATACCCAAGTACCCTCTCACGCCACTTAATCTGAGGTGGGTAGTCAACATTCGGCCCTGGACTGGCAGTGTGAGTTACGACAATGCAGAAAGAATTCAGCGCATTGATGGCCCATGTTCTGTGACCAAGTTAGTTGAGATCTTGGGTGTTCCGCCGCTCGCCGGAAATGGACTATTTACGTATTGCGTCGAGAGCAAATGGGCTTGGGAGCAGGTGAGGAAAGCTATAGAAAGTGGCGAGGAAATCGATGGGCTAGCAAAGGCAATGGTCCTGAAAGAAACGTTCGTGTTCTGAGGTGAGGCAGAGTGGTTGGAGTCTGCACGAGCTGCAGCCTTGGCTATGCAGTGTAAGCTATGTTGCCAACGCAACACAAGCACAATCTTAATTTACACGACCTGCCACAAGACATCATGTGCTTCACTCGGCGAGAAGAAATGTGTTACGTCGAACATGGCAATTCTACCTGGATATCAATTCTCCGCCTTTTCTCAGCCCTTATCGTCGATGGCGTGGAGCCGAACAAAAGCCTGGAGCAGTATTGCGGGTCGACGTGGACTGACCTACTGTATGTAACATGGTCTGCCGCGTTTATTCCGAATGGCAGCTCTCAAACAAACAGTGCTAGAGAGGCTGAGACCTGAGACCTGAGACCTGAGACCTAATATCTCCTCCTCATGCGAATACGTGCAGATGCTTATGCACGAAGGCAGGAACCGACCTGCAAGACATGATAAGACTACACACCATAGCAACCACCTTCGAATCACAACGCCATGCACACGATAATCATTCCTTGTTTCAGTCTGCGAGCGAACAATGCCTCCTCCCTGCTGACAGCTGAGAATCTGCTCACCATGGCTCATGATGGGCTATAAATCTCCGGAAAGTATTAAGCTCTTTCCTGTTCCTGTCACTCTGCCTCTTCCTCTACAACAGCACAGCCATGCATTTTCTCACCTTCTTGACGACTTTCATAGCCGTTGTATCCGCTACATACACAAACGATACAGACTGCAACACCACCACGATCGCACCCACATGTCTTACTCAGTCTTCCGCCGAGAAAGTCGCAGACAACTTCGCACACATCTTCAGTAACTTCACTGAAGAATTCGCAAATCAAACACTAGCCATAGGTGTCACGGATCAAACAGATAGTGTTTGTTGGTTGATGAGTAATGGAACGGATTGTCCTTGTCAGGTATAGAACCACCTCCCATATCAGGTGTCTGGGAAGTTTGGCTGATGAGTTCAGATTGGTACAGAGACTCTGTCTAACAGAAGGGAGTTCTTGGATGCTCAAGCAACTCAACCCAATCTCCCGTTCTTGATTTTGAATGTTTGGCACGATTGCACAAACGTACGTCCACCATTATGCTCAACTTTGAAATTTGCTCACGCTCGTCGTCCAGGTCTTCGCGAGATGGAAGTTCGATATCCAACCTCAAGCTGTTCAAGGAATTGCCGTCTTGCAAGTAGTCGATAACACGGATCCTGCAGCTGCTGCAGAACAACCATATCTCATTAAGAATGTCTTTAGTGAGTTCAACACTGGAGCTTTCTTGGTCTATCGAGGAGATTTTGTAGGGACTCCGCCTGAGGGTGAGGGTTGTACTGCTGAGAAGGTCAGGAGGGACGGGCTTGGGAGAATGAGGATTGAGAGGATGTAGAGTAGAGAGCGGCTCGCACGCTAATGATGTCGTGGATCTTGGTGATCGAGATAATGATAGCATGACCACATGCGCTGCATCGAGCCACGCGAGCTGGGCTGGAGTGAGGCTTCCATCCTTCACACCTTTCCGCCAGTGTCATAGTTTGTGACAGATAGAAGTTGTGGATCCCCTCTAGGGACTTGGTGATACCAAGCAACTAATGGGGACACAAGGAAATACGAGATCGAAGGGGCATTGAAGATATACGAAAGGGAAGTTGTGGTATCCTCCAGTAGAGATAAGAGATAATAGAGAAACATCCGCCTTTGCGTTGTGGTCGAGTGAAGTCGCTGCCTCACGCGCACCGCCAGCATCAAACACCATTCGCGTTGACACGATGAGTCTCTACGAATCTTCTGAGTAGACCCGCGATGCATTTGTCGCGGGCTCTCATTTTGCGAAGAAACAGCCCGGCGTGTCAACATTGGCAAGTGCTGGGGCTGGCGGCAGAAATCGGCGTTCGTCGTGGCAGGGAATATGACAGCAGGTGGCCAGCAAACCGTCCGTTCAAGCCGATGGGTCACCGCGAATCTTCATGGGTAGTTGCAATGCATTTGTTACAACGGGCCCAATCATGCGAAGAAACCGTCCTCCTCGTGGATGCGAGTTGAGAAGCCAGCACACCTGCTGTCACATCGCTGTTGGTGTCGTGTAGTTTCGTAGCGGGAGTACGCCAGCACGCAGCACACAAGCCGCCCAGCAAGTCGATGGGTCGCTGCGAATCTTCATAGGTGGTTGCAATCGTAATCACACCTGCCTATGCCGCGTGAAGAAACCGCCCTCCTCGCACATGCTGAGTCGTCGAGTGCGCAGACATGCCGTTGCATCGCTATTGGTGTCGTGTCGTGTCGTGTCGTAGCGGGAGTACGCCAGCATGCAGCGCGAAAGTCGCCTCGACACACATCGATGGGTCACTGCGAATCTTCATGGGTGGAGCAAACGTAATCACACCTGGCCCAATCATACGAAGAAACCGTCCTCCTCGCGCATGCCGAAGTAACAGGTGCGCATGCCCGCTATCGTGTCGCTGGCAAATGTGCTGGTGGTTGTCGTAGCTGAAGTGGAGAGAAAAGGTGAAGAAGTTGGAGGTACTGTTGAAATAAGTAGGCGCGAGCACTAGCGCGAAATGCTTCGGCTAACTTCCGGTCTGTGCGGAGGTGGGGCCTGTCAGACAGCTCGGCCTACTAGGTAGTGACCTACTCGACTCATTCACTTACCATTCTCACGTGCTTCTGTGTTCTTTGGGAGCTGTCTTGGTTTGCATTGGTGCTCTATCTCCAGGCGACGCCCTTGATGGCCACGCTCACCTCTACATATCCGCCACGAGCTAGGCTTACTTACCTGGGAATATCAGCTATCGTACGACGCCACTTCAGCGGTTCGTATCGATCATTGGACTCTGGCAGCTATATTCGCTCGGACTTCACGAATCAGCCATTTACGGGCATATATGAGCCTGGTAGTCCAACAGAAGGCCCGCTCCGAGATGCGTCAAATATTGGAGCTCCACGCATAACACCTACCATTCTCAAGGACCACTTGGACCAATTCGTCGTAGGACAAGAGCGTGCGAAGAAGACTTTGGCTACAGCAGTATACAACCACTACCAGCGAATACAGGAGCTGCAACGGCGAGATGAAGAAGAACAGGAGGAAGCTGCCGCTGAAGAGCGACGGCGGATGGCACAGAATCCGAGACATCCTGTAGAAGGTAGAGAAGGCGAGCTTAAAGCAGGAATTGCGGTTCCGTCGCTGACGAAAGATTGGCAAATTGAAGACGAGTTTCCTGGTCAGCAACAGACCACAATACACGTATATCCTCCCAATACGAATCACCAGCGAAGACCTTCGCAGCACGAAGGGCCTGGCCCTCCGCCGCCTTTGCACGATCCAACGCCCTTGAACGTTGAAAAGAGCAATGTTTTATTACTTGGGCCGTCAGGTGTAGGCAAGACCTTGATGGCGAAGACATTGGCGAGAGTCTTAGAGGTGCCATTTAGCATGTCAGATTGCACGCCATTTACACAGGCTGGATATATTGGCGAAGATGCCGAAGTATGCGTGCAGCGACTGCTTGCTGCCGCAAACTACGATGTGACAAGGGCTGAGCGAGGCATCATCTGCCTCGATGAAATAGACAAAATCGCTACTGCCAAGGTCTCGCATGGCAAAGACGTAAGCGGCGAAGGAGTGCAACAAGCTCTCCTCAAAATCATAGAAGGAACCACATTACAGGTACAAGCCAAACAGGAACGTGGTTCGGAAAGTCCGCGCAAAGGTCAAGGCTCTGGCTACCCAACGAATAGTCCGCTATCTGGCGGAAACATGAGAGATCAAAGTGGAGGCGGCAAAGGCGAAGTATACAACGTGAAGACCGACAACATCCTTTTCATTTGCGCAGGCGCCTTCAATGGACTGCACAAAATGATTTTGGACCGCATTTCGAAAGGAAGCATAGGCTTTGGAGCCACAGTCCGGGCAGCACCAGGTGCATCCGAAAGTAATGCTCATGAAACAGTAATGGAGGGCGAAGATGAGCTCTTCGAAAAGCATTTGCCTTACTATCAATCCCCGACACCGGCAGAAGACGAATACTCTGGCAAACCCAAGAAGCGAAGCTACAATACTCTCGACCTCGTGGAACCCCAAGACCTGCAAAAGTATGGGCTTATTCCTGAGCTTGTAGGACGAATCCCAATCTCCTGCGCGCTCTCGTCACTATCCATCGACGCACTCGTGAAGGTGCTCACGGAACCACGAAACTCGCTACTGAAGCAATATCAGCAACTGTTCGCACTCTCATCCATCGAGTTGCGATTCACGACGCCGGCGCTGCACGCGATCGCCACGACGGCAAGCAAGACAGGAACCGGAGCCCGTGGTTTACGAACTGTAATGGAGCGACTGCTAGCCGACGCCATGTTCGAGACTCCTGGAAGTGGCATCAAATACGTGCTCATCAATGAAGACGTTGCTGAACGCAGATCCGGCGCTGTGTACTTTGCCAGAGGCCAGCAGATACAGTTTCGAAACATGATTGCTGAGGAAGAGGAAGCCTGGGAGGAGAAGAAGCGAAGAGAAGAAGGTGCTTCTGAATCTGAGTTCGAAGCTAGGGCGAGGAATAATAGCATTGGTGGCGCGGCTAAGACGTTTGAAGAGTACAGGGAAAAGGCTACTGCAGCAGGCTTTGTGTAGAGCGCGTGGTAAATGGTAATATCGACGCCATGTATTATGAGATGATGAGACCTATGAAGCAACCCCCGAAATGCCAATATCAATATCTCTGTGCTCATGTTCATTCGCCACTCAGTTTCGCCGGATGAGCAGTAGCTCCCTCGTATCTCGCTACCCCATGATATTTGAACCATATCCCATGCTCATCTCCATCAAGATCCCTATCTGCGCCATTTTCAAGATACATGGCTCCGATATCCAGTCAGAAAATTGTCCGTGATGGTGCTGCGCCTAACGCCTCCAGCCTCGACATCGCTGGATGATTGTGACTTCGGCAGACCAGAATCAACTCGCATCGCACTTCGCTCAGGGCCCTGTCACTTATCAGTTCCCAGTCCTCTCAAAGCCATTGATCATTCGCAATCACCCTCAAAGCAGCCATGTCCGACTTGTCCAGCTTGAAAGTATCGTCGTTCTCCAGAAATGCTTTACTGTCATCCTTTGCGGCCTCGCCAACTGGATCAATCATAATCTTCCGCGATCTCTCCTTATCCCGCTCATCGCTCTTGGCTAGTCCGACACTCCAGTAATTGATGTACACATCTTGGTCCAGCTGTCTCAAGCGCTTGTCGATCATGGCAGGAGTGAGCGTGCCACGGATTTGAGGAAAGGTTCGTCGGATCTTTGCGACGATGGCTGGCAGAGTGTAGTTTCTGGCGTCAAGGATGCAGATAGCTCGGTCATGGTCTCTACCCCAGGCTGAGGGTAGTGGCGGAGTCTCTTGCACACGGTCGATGAGCGGCGTCGTAGTGTAGACCGCTCGCGATCTTGGAGCAGCGGCACGAGATTGTGCACTCAGATCGCCTACCGGTCGACGTGGAATGTATGGTCGGGTCGGTGTGTTCTCGACATTCTCCTTGCCTTTCTTCAATGGTGTTGGTGTTTCCATGTTGGGCTTCTGGAATGTTGGCATAGGCGGAGTGCTGTACAGCTCAGGCAAGAAAGTCGTAGAGCCATTGGTTGTGGTGGTGAATGTGCTTTTGGTGTTTGTGCGCTCTGCCAGTGGAAATGACATCTTTGAAGTCGGTGTCTGGGTCTTGTTATTGCTGCCCCAGCGGTGAATAGCTTTTGTGGAGTCGTTCGTCATGTCTTCTAGGACGCTTGTAGTAGCAGTCGCCATACTGAGCTATGTGGCGCAAGTAGTATCTCTCACAATCTTAGTGAACGATGCGACTGATCCGTGTCACCCAGATGCGATCGTGTTTGTCTGCGTGACCGTTAGCAAGCTTTACAGCGGAGTGGCAAAGTGCTTGCCAGTGCCGTCTGCAATCTATCGTTCGGATCGGTGCTGTGCGAGCCTTAGACGAGGTCAGATGTGGTGAAAAATGCCGTCGAAAGCCGGTCCCTCAGAAGTGAGGGCTCCTGAGCTCCAAGCGCTGCTGCCATCTCAGCGTCTCGATCGGAAGTCGCGAACAGCGGTTATGGCAGCCGCAGCTGGCGAGAACTTTCATGCTCTTGTATTAGGACTACTGATACAAGACGCCCTATGTTACACATGCAAATTAAGGCTTTCTATGCACACTCACCAACGACAGCCTAGGCAGACCGCACCGGCAAATTTGGGGCTATCTGTAGCCTTTTTCGTTCCTTCCATCACCACAGCGTTAGGACATCAATGGTTCGCAACAAGCGCAATATGCTCCTAGTTCTTCGACAAGCCCAGCTTGCCCAACAGACCGCCACTTGGAGCACTGCCGTTCTCAAAAATTTGCAGCATGCTCTTCCAGACCTCGCCCGGTTCCTTGCTGGCATCAATCTTCTTCCAGATACCAGTTTTGCGGTAGTAGTCCACCACAGGCGCTGTCTGCTGGTGATATGTGCCTAGTCGCTTCTTCAGTGCAGCCTCGTTGTCGTCTGATCGCTGGATGAGTGGCTCGCCGGTCACATCATCGGTCATCTCTTTCTTGGGTGGGTTGAAGATCTTGTGGTATGAACGACCAGACGCTGGGTGGACAAGACGTCCAGTGATACGAGCTACGAGGAGATCGTCGTTGATCTGAAGCTCGATAGCATGCTTGAGTTGCTGAGACTTGATCTTGAGCATCTCATCGAGCTTCTCGGCTTGAGGAACTGTTCGTGGAAAACCATCGAGGATGAAGCTGTCCAGTTGTCAGCATTTATCGAGTCGCAATTACGCACGCCATTGCGCAACAGGCTCTTGAGATAATCTCCAGCCATTGGCGCATATACGATCTACGACATACCCATCTTTGCACTCCTTGTTGTTCTCAAGCTCTTTCTCAATCATGCCGATCATGATTTCGTCCGAGACCAGCTTGCCATCGTCCATGATTTTCTTGGCCTGCTTGCCGAGCTCTGTCTTCTGAGCAACCTGTGCGCGGAGCATGTCACCAGTCGCGAGATGGCAGCAGCCATACTTCTCCTTGATCTTAGGAGCTTGTGTTCCCTTTCCTAAGAGCAGAAGCATACGTTAGCGGCGTGTCCTCGGCATTGGGGTTGCTGCACGCGCGAAGCAGGATAGCCAGCGCAAGCATCGACATACCAGCGCCAGGTGGACCGATCAGGATCATTCGCATGCTATCAGACTTGCTGCCGCTGCTCGAGTGGTCCTGCCCAGTCAACCGCGATTCCAGGTCCTTGATTCTCTGCTCCAACTTCTCAACAGTCGCCTTCAGCGTCTCCACCGTGTCCGACATTTTGGCGGTATGGTCGCGTGCGCAGGTGCCGGACCAGGGCTATGTAGGAAGTGAATACTAGGAGAGGAGGAAAGAGAAATAAAAACTCGCTATGTTTCCCTCTGGTTGAGCTCAGATCTTGAATTGAGAGCTGCGAAGCCGCTCGGCAGTCGGGAGACTCTCGGACCACCGCAGCGGTCAAATCTTGCTCCTGCATGCTTTGCTTCCACTTTCCCGCCGCCATCCAGCCTCTATGCGCCGACCGAGGACGAAGACATCATCATAATCTGCGACTTCAACCCGAGGAGAAGCAGCGCTCTTGCGTTCTTCACGTGAAACTGCGCTATAGGCGTCATCGCGATGCTCTTTTTGCAGCTCTGTGAGAGTTGTCTCCAACTTCAGCAATCACAAGATGGACAATCCGGTCAGAAACAATGGATAACATTCTTTCTCACTCCAATTCGCATTGGAGTATGCGAGTGGCTCTTTTACATGACCGAAGTGTGTTCCTGAGAGCTGCACTGAAAAGTCAGCAACAATGTCAAGTCTGCCAAGAGACTCCATCAGAACATATTAAATGTCTTCAACGACCGCAACCGCAACACAGACTTTCTCTATACAAGATGGCGAGTTGTCGAAATGGCTCGTGTGTTGCTTGACTACGAATGTTGAGCTAATGTGAGAGCGCGTCCTATCAAGGCAGCTACAGTGCAGCAGTCGAAGACGCTCCTTTTGCTGTCCAGTGAAGTGTTAAGCAAGAACACATTAGCCAGGAAGTCACACTCAGCCCAGGCATCGCGACCGTTCTTGTCTGCTCTGGCAATCTTCGGGCGAACGACCGCTCCAACATTAAGATTGCATCCAATAGCTGACAACTGCGCGAACTCCACCATACATACAACGAACCACTGCTTTTGGAAAATATAAATTATCGGTCAGCATCAGTTCAACTACAACGATGAATCCAGGTTACATGCGTCAGTGCATCCCATCGCGTTTTCTGGGTCACACTAACCTCTCCCCACAGCGCACATGAACTACATGGCATTCCATGGGGGCAACCCTCCTGTGGGCCAGGTATTCCATGGCGGCAACCCTCCCGTAGACGATTTTCATCGTGAGGCGAACACTCCCTCGGACGATGCATTATCTGAGGCCGACCCTCCCGCGAACGAGGCAAACCGTGAGGGGATATCTCCTGCGCAGGACATCATGGGTCTACGCCAGCAGATTCTCGGTCAGTCCTCCATTAGTGTCGATGTCCCACTTGCTGCATATTCTTCCGAATGTCGAGCATAGACAGTTCTATAGCTGATGCTGTCGCAGCAAATGCCGAACTCCTCTATCCGATCTTGAGAGGACAAATTGGACAATCGAGTGACCGACTATCCGACTTATTGGGAATCGAACCAAAACGCAAAGAGAAGCCAGAACTAATGGTTGTTACGACGGGAGTCAAGCCGCTAGTTGTTTCGCACGTCGTGTTCAAAATTGTTCAGGATGCCTCGGACGAAGCTCCACACCCTCTGCTTCGAGGACGAGGTTCTGAGTACCAGAAACAGGACTCAACTCCCTACGGTCTGCTTCAAGGACCAGATGCTCATACTCAGATTGAAGCGCTCGAGGGTCTTCTCAGATTGAGTAGCAGCGTGCTGAAAGATCAGTGGAAGATTGGCAAACATCCATCAATGAACCACATCAAAGTCGAAGATGGCGGCTACTATTATTTGGCACAATGATTGTTGGTGGGCAGATAATCTTTCACTACAAACAAAAGAGGGCAGAGGAAATGTTCTATGACATCGCAGAACAGAAATGGCGTATCAGGAGAGTTTCTACAGACGCAGGAATACAAGCTGTTCATTTTCAGGCGACACCAGAACCGCCGTACGTGCCCGGCTCGTTGAAGTGCTGCTCCTTTGCTCAGCGAGATGTGGCCATTCCTACGCCTACTCGTACATCCATCAACACCAATGTTCAACTCGATTCTTGAACTGTCTCCATGTATAGCAAAGAGTTCCGGGCCCCGGAAATCTGGTGAATCGGAAAATAAAAAGCAAATGGGTATCACTATAGCCGCCGTAAATCATGAAACAAAGCTTCCAAATATTCCGAGATTCTTCTGCCTCGCCCAAAATTGTCAAGCATCTGTGTTGCCGTAGAAGGGGTGATTGTATTCGATGTGAATGGTTGGGTAATTTGCGCGCCTGCTGTGTGCCACGACGGTTTGCTGCCCCGTCTGCCCAGTTTCGATGCGGTCATATAGATGGAATTAGTAGTAGTCGTTCAACACGCAGTCTTCATCGTTGTCTTCGATGACCTCTGGAGTGTTGCCATCGTCGTCTACGTCCACGGTCTTCAATTCTTTTCTCGGACGAAGGGAAGACCAGGCCTCTGTCGTCAAAGTTCTTGTTTGAGGACATTCGTGTGCCTTCAACAGACATAGTTCGCGACCAGCTACGTGCCACACAAGCTTACCGCGTGTGCCGGTATTGTACTGGAATCTTGCAAAAGCCGAAGCCCTCAATTTTTCCCAAATGGTGAGATCGTTTCCCTGTCTGCGCAGCCATTCCACGATAGTCGGATGATACGTGTGAGTTGGCATAATCGATTCGTACTTGACGCGAAGCTGCAGGATGAGCTCGTTGAACGTGTACTTCTTCTGCCGAGTTGCCCAAAAGTCACGTACCTCTCCCAGGCCGACACGCAGGGCCTCGAGTTCTTCACGTATCAGATCTCGAGCCTCTCTCGGCGCCAGTATGTGACCCGATGAAGTTGCCATGTCGTCATCATTCGCGGCAGAGATGAGGGTCTCATTGTAGAACTTGGCCAGGCTGAGGTCTTGAACTTCTGCGGCCGGGCGAAGAATATCGCGCACACGACTCAGTGAAGCTTGTGCCATTGGATTGATGACCTTGATGAACACATCATCAATGATGTTGTCCTTGATCTTGAAATCGTGCACTGGATACACATCTTCGTCGTCGTTTGGATCAGCTTTTGTGAACTCCCAATGCGCTGGAGTGGGAAGATTGGTCGGCAACTTGATCTTCCGCTTGAATGCTTCCAAATCAGACGTGGTGAAGTCGTAGCCTTGCTTGTCAGCATCGACAAGGTAATCGTGCAGATGGACGAGATACAATGCCTTCTTGGATCGAATACCACCTTCCAGATAGATCAGACGTTCGTGAAGTTTGGTAACGACGCCAAGAAGATTGAATCTCATACGCGTCTCCGCCATATCTGCGAGCCACTTGAGCCACTGCGAGTCCGACCTAGGCTGCTGGACATAATCACAGAGCAGTTTCGAATCTTTCTTGATGCCAAAGTATTCAATAGAAGGAGGCTCCCAAGGCGCGGGATGGTTGCGAAATGGCTCAACCAGCCTGGGTTCCCAGCAGAGCCAGAAGGTGTCTCCATCGTAGTCGCCACCTTGTAGCAGTTCAGCCAAAGGTCGCTTGCCTTTTGCAGAAAGGATGACCATGTTTGGCAGGTGCGCAAGCTCCGGCTTGAAAACAGCTTTCACTTTCTGCATGTCCCATGGAGCCATAGCAGGGTTGCGCGCTATCAAACATTCCAATTCGCGAAGTAACGGCCAAGTCATACCGGTGACTTTATCGTGAAAAGGTCGCGCAAAGTTGACGTGGATCTCGCCCGGAGCCAGACAATTCAAGGGGTCTGATAAAGCTGCGCCGAGGAGCGTGGTTGACCGACTCAGAGGAATCTTGAAGTTCTTTTTCTTGGTTTCTAGAACCGTCTTCACCATCGTGAGAACTTCGCTGGCTAGAAATGCTTCTTGGCCCGGTACCAGGCCAGATTCCAGCATCTGAACAATGCGCTCTTCGCGAGCGACTGGGAATCCTGCGATTGTTGAAATGCCACCAGTGCGGTTTCGCTCTTCCCAGAGCTCATGTCGCCGATGCATCCAGTGACGCAGCGGCATCGGACTTGGGCTCTTAAGAGCCACCTCTAGCTCGTCCATGTCGTTCTGTATCTGCTCTCGCACGAGCTCAATAAGAACTTCCCCTGGTACACCTCTATCAACAAGAATCGGCAGGAACCCAACGTGTAGAATCGATGGCCTAACATCGGAGTTGGCCTTCACAACATTCAAGGTCAAGCCATGCCAGTCCAAGTCACGCAGCGAGCTGTGTTTCACCTTGATCTGCGAGCGGGATATCCTAATCAATGGTCCGGGAGGCCTCACATCCAAAGAAGTAGACGGCGCCTCTGGCCCCCTGTACCAGATCCCTTTTGCCATGCCCAGCCCGAATCGAGCTTGCAAAGCAGTCTTCAGCTCGGTACTACCTAGCGCAAAGGTTGCTTGCCACATCACCCAGGGATGGATCTCACTACATCCATCATTCATTACTCGGTCGGAAACCTGCGGCTCGTAGAATTGTGATGCCAGAACAGGATCAAGGAAAGTGTTATCGGCGGCATCTGTCGATGCAAGCTGATCTTCCACAATCTGAATATCTTCGCGCGCGAAGGTGAAGACCGGTGTTGTAGAAGAGGCTGCTAACTCGAATCGTGAGTAGAGCTTGCGTGCGGCCTGCCGTGAGTTGTCTTTGTACGGTATCACGTACGAGAGCACGTCTGTCATGGTGAAGCCATTGTCGACAGCAATGAACATAAGTCGGCAGGTGCCAGCTTTGGTCGCCTCAGGGTCGACCTTTTTCTTCCTCTTGTGAGCTTGCGTCAAGTAGAGGAACCATTTCCGACCCAAGAAATGCTGGAAGTGAAGCGCCATGTCGTGAAATCTTTTGCCGAGATTCCTGCCCTTGAGCTCTACCGGCGGCTTGTTGAGATTTGGGATGTCGACATACAGGATGTTTTGGTTACCGAACTTCCGCTGAAGAGCGCAATCGTCTCCTCGACTGGGCGGCTGCAATGTCATGTCAAATAAAACTCCAGATCGGAACCGAGCATATTCAAATTTCGCATTCAAGGTGACCTTTTCCCAGCTTGTTGACTGATCCGGACTGAAACCTTGCCTGAATGGCTTGCTCGAGACGGACGCCAGTCTGTAGAGCGTCACCAGGTTGCGTGGATGCCACTGCTTTTCAAGCTGTCCCGGCTCAAGAATTCCCGCTTGCAGCACTCGCTGCGCTTCCCATTGGAGTTCGAATGGGAGCTCAGCGAAGCTTTCAGGAATCTTGAATTGAGCGAACTGGTCTGCGGGCGAGAAACGCTGTGGCGTCACTTCTGGAAGAGGAGGAAAGTTTCCCTGCTGCTCAACTTCATCATCATCTGGTGTGATCAGTTGGTGAGTTTGCTCCAGCCTGGGGCGCTTTGGTGACTCGGCTCTCCCATCAAGAATGTAAGCAGGTTGGTCGGTGACGCAAGCATTGGGATCTTCTAGGAGAATATCTGCCCGAGCCTGCAGGAAGTCTGCTTGGCTGGTGTCTAGTGATGATCCCCATAGTTGTGACCCTCGTTCTGAAGTCGATGTTGCGTGAGATGTTCGTGGTATCTTCCGGACGGTCTCTTGCGATGATTCGAGTTTTTGCACTGCCGCTATGAGACTTCTCGCCTCGCTGGGTGCAAGTGAGGAATAGTAATTGGTCGATTCACGCTTCATGTCTTCTTCCGAGTCGGTCGTTTGATTCGATCCTACCTTACCTCCTGATTCGGTCTGCTTAGCGCTATAATAATTTTCATCATCCGAGCTCAGCTCAGTAGCGGCTGTAAGCTGGGTTCCGGATTGTGTAGATTGACTGAAAATTGCTGGTCCTCCAAACGACCTGGTTGCATCGGTTGCGAAGGACTTGTCGATCGGGACAGACTTTGCCGCGCCTAATAGCGCTTGTTTCGTAGTCGCGAAGTGACTCTTTATCGATGCGGAATTTGCAGCTCGAGATGAGGATGGAGCGACAGTAGGACTTCCCCTAGGCTGTGCATTGGCAGTCTTCTTGGCTTGAGCTGCTTTCTGACTGGAGGTTTCGTTATTCGCCGCTCTTCTGGTCCGGGTAGGCGATGGAGGGTCAGGCCTGGCGAACTCATCTACGGTGGGCAATGAGCTAGCTGGGTGGGCTTTGGTGAGGACTGAATGCTTGGATGTCCCTCGGTGCGGTGTAGTCGTCCGCACATTCTCCAGGCGCTCATTGATCAGCTCAAGTCTGAGCTTCTCAGTCGGCGTGCTAAACGCACTCCGAAAGAAGTTGGTTTCCTCCTGCTGGAGCTGCGGTCGGTTTCTCCAGTACAAAAATCGATAGAGCTGTTCAAGTCGTTTGTATAGCTTCTGTATCTCTTCTGTACTGCGTGTGTTTGGTGTAGAGTGAGGCGATGTCAAATGAGCATCGCGACAGAATCGCGCGAACTGCTCGTCGAGCTCCTTCCCATTGGGTTCATGGCCAATGCCATCCTCAGGCCCAGGCATTGACTCACGTGGAGGCTCCATTTCGGAGCTCTTGCGCTTTCGCGCCATTGAGCACGACACTACGAGCTCTAAGATCCTCTATAGACATGCAGACCGCACTTTCTAGATGATGAGAGCAAATGGAAAGCTGCAGCGTCAACAGTTCAGATGCCGTATCACAAACAAAGATTATAGTTCAGACGGCGCAGGGATAGGTGCTTCGCTTCGGCCGGCAAGCGCCCCATGCCGTTGCTGCCTGAATTCACGACACGGGTGCGCTATCACGTGTGTCAATTTGGCTAGGTTCAACAAGCTCATATGGATCCAGAGGCACGGAACAAATGCATTGGATACTTCACATGCAAGGGCACAGCCAGTCGAACGGAGCATGCGATCGCTTGACGCTCAAGCACAGCAGCATTGAAGGTTGTTAATGTTCTACGGAAAGCCAATGACAGCCCACAGGCACACGCTTTGCTCACAGGGAACAGAGTCGCAATTTTGGCAGTCTGCCTTTGGATATTGAATCACGTCTGCGAATTGGCATCGACGAAAGAGGTGCAGTGCTGTCTAATGGATGCTTGAATTCGCAAAAAAAGTCATCAATGGCCAAGTCATGTCTAGCGTAATTCTCTGATCCGGATCTTCACGTGGCAGATGGGCGTTTAGCGCCGCCTGCCGTATGATCCTCAGTCGTCTTCCATCATATATTGCTCTCGCTTAGACCTTGACCTCCTTAAGACCGTGCTTCCACACGGTCACGAATGGGGTGACACCATCCTCGCGGTAGTTGAGGAGGACGATCCTGGATAAATTAGTACTCAGAACCCAAGCAAAGAATGTCGCTTCCAGGACTACTCACATTCCATCTGGGTTCATGGACTCGCCGGTGAAGAACTCGTAGTCCTTGAAGTTTCCGACGATCTTCTTGGCAAAGTTTTGTGCGCCCTTCTCGAACTCCTTGATCGCCTCCTCGTCGGCACCGTTCTCCTTCAGCTTGTCCTTGACAGTCTTCATGTATCCCTTGAGGTAGCTGAGGTAGCCCTTCTTGTCGAATGCGGTCTCATTGAGACGGAAAGAGTGGACGATATCGATCACGGTCTGTGCAGAGTCATCGGCACCCTCCTCGGCCTCCTCAGCGGAAGCGTTGGCACCAGTGTTGACATCGACTGGGCCAATGGTGATTTTGCTGCAGTTGGCCTCGTATGCGACACCGTCAATCTCCTTGAGGTCGTAGGAGTCGGAGATGATCTCGTCACCAGTGATGATGTCCTGTGGCGAGCTTCATTAGTTGAGGCGCTCAAAGTGATCAACTTGGAGAATAATTTTGTCTTCTGAAGCGGGGCGGTCTGCGTGAAGGGCCGGACAGGCTTTGTTGCTACGGGACACTCACGTTGTAGATAATCATGTTGGCGGTGGCGGTAAGAGACGGATTTGGACCAAGAAGGATATACGGTCGAGTCGAGGTGGTAAAGAGTGGCAGCTGGTGATTGTCGGGTGGTGGAAAGCTGGGAATTCGAGAAAAATAGTGGACACAGGTGGAGATGGAGGGGAATTCGTCTGGCAAAGACCCTGGCCTCAGGCAGGCTGGAATCTCTTGGCGCGCACGGCGAACTTCTGAGATTTCCACCCGCGCTTCACAAGATTTGCTTCTCGACCACAGCTGCACTTTTACAACCACCAGCTCGCCGTTCATCCACAGGTAAGTCGATATTACTGTGACTCCGTCAAGAGCCAGGGTCTGCGATCATTGTACGCGATACAATGACACCGCAGCGCCTCGTTAGTTCGAGCTGAAGAACCCTCTCGCGACCGGCAGGGCACTCTTCGCGCTCATCGGCTCTTGCTAATATGCTGTAAAGGACACTCCCAGCCGCATCGCCGCTGAGAATCCATCGTCAATACCGTCAAAATGGTCAAGACTT
>KZ107819.1:4480-18329 GCA_000504365.2 Pseudocercospora pini-densiflorae CBS 125139 | reverse complement strand
ACTAAATTCTAATAGAAACGGATTAGACTAGTAATAAAGAGTATTATATAGTCTATATAAGAGTTTATTTAATACGTAGCGGGGTTTATAAAGTTAGTTACGGGATTAGTAAAGTCTGTTACAGAATACGTAAGTCTCGATTACGTGTAACACAAAAACTCTTTGTTACTAGTCTAAGTAGGAGATAGTATTGACCTTGTCTTCGTGCCAATGTTAGGTCTTGGCAGAACGCGGTGGAACGTGCGTCCCTCCAACAGATCTGAAAACCTCGGCTGGACAAGTAGCAAATCATCAACAACAAATCTCTCATATCTATCATCAGTGCATCTGTGTGCTATCGAGAACACATCTCAATATGACATTGATCTATTGTGCTTCTAGCAACGTGGACCTAACGCGACGTACGCAAAAAGCCACCTTCTACGCGACACCAAGAGGACCTCCAGACTAGCAGCATGAAGTTGGGTGCATTATCCGCGTTTCATGGCATCCTCGTGAGCATCATCACATGGCGAGGCGTGCGTTGCGATAGATGGAAGACATCCGGTAGGCATGCGCGCTCGATGGCTTGAGATCCCCTCCTCTTATCTGCAGACCGGTACTTGAGAAATCGCCTATCTTTAGCTGATGCAAGCCACAATCGCTTACAGCAGGATCACTTTATCAATATGCCCGGCATATACTCGGATATGTTCCAGCATTTCGGTTCTGGGCCAATGCTACATATTTCAACTGCAGACAATGAGCAGGGAACAAGAACGCATCGCAAAGACGAGCTATAGGGTACTAATATGGCAATCACCAAATCTGGCCCCGGCGTGACCGAGGACAGCATCGAACCTCAAGTCTTCGATCATGGAGCCAGCTACGAGAAAGGCGACGAACGAGAAGCTCACGAGATTTTTCAGAAATCTACAGATGGTGTCGACTTTCGCACAGTATCATGGCCCCGAGCAACGATTATCTTCCTAAAGATCCAGTTCGCCATGTCCATCTTGGCGGTACCCGGTGCTCTGGCTACACTAGGAGCAGTTGGCGGTGCTCTATCCATCGTAGGCTGGGAGGCACTCAACACATACACGGCTGTCATTCTTGGAGACTTTCGCAATCGACACCCGGAATGCCATACTCTGGCAGACATGTGCGGCATGCTTTGGGGACGAATCGGCAGGGAACTGGTCAGCGTTCAGATCCTGGTCGCTCAAGTACTCATCACTGCGGCCGGTATCGTGTCATGCTCGACAGCATTTAATGCGCTATCGAATCATGGCGCGTGTACTGTGGTCTTCAGCTTCGTCTCAGCTGTTCTCATCACCGGCTTTTCCTCTATCAGGACCTTCTCCCGACTAGGATGGTTGACTTGGGTGGGCTTCTTCACCTTCTTCATCGCGGTATTCATCTTTGTCGTTGCAGTCACTCAACAAGATCGCCCAGCAGCTGCACCACCGACTGGCGACTTCGATCTTGGATGGACCGCCATTGCTTATCCTGCCTTTGCTGCAGGCATTACCGCCAGTGCCAACATCTTCATTTCCGGAAGCGGCTCGATGATGTATTTGCCCGTCATCTCGGAGATGAAAAACCCGCTTGAATACCGCAAAGCCTGTTTGGTCGCGAGCTTCTTCGTCGGCTCAATCTACCTCAGCTTCTCGCTCGTCATCTACAGATGGTGCGGCGTATGGATTGCAACACCTGCCTTCGGCAGTGCCGGAACACTGTTCAAGAAGATCTCATATGGCGTCGCATTACCTGGCCTAGTCATTGGGGTTGGCATCTACCAACACGTTGCCGCCAAGCTCATCTTCGTGCGCGTGCTTCGTAACACTCATCAGTAAGTACGTTGACATGCTTTGAAGATGTCGCTGACCTCCCGTAGTCTGCAAGAGAGCACAGCGATCCATTGGTCTACCTGGTTGGCATCGAACCTGATATTAGGTGTCCTCGGCTTCATCATTGCCGAAGCAGTGCCAATTCTCAACTACCTTCTAGGTCTTGCAGGTTCGCTCTGCTTTGCGCCATTCTCGCTGATCTTCCCTGCTCTACTATGGATGTATGACTACAGAGGCTACCGTTCGGGAAGTGCGGGTCAGAAGGTCGTCTATGGCCTCCACATTGTAATCGTCCTAGTCGGACTTTTCATGGTGGTTGGCGGAACGTAGGTACAATGCATAATAATAGTGAGGTTCATGCTGATACTGCCTCCACAGTTATGGTGTCGCTTTGTCCATCAAAGAAGCCTACGCTACCGGGATCATTGGCAAGGCATTCGACTGCTCCGACAATTCTGGATCTGTGCCAAAGGCTTGAGAACCCAGACCTTCCACCAAGAGACCACCAAGCATTTCTTAGCTCACGAAGCCTTTTCCTCTTCCAAGTCACCAGCTTCCCTTGCCCTCTTGTCCTCTTCCATCTTTCTATAGAATGCCTTGCCCCTTTCCTCAAATGCTCGCATCGCTTCAGGATCCATAAGCATTTCTCTCTGATGCTTATCTGGCACCTGTCTGCCCTTCTGGACACCCGGCCTCTCGAACATCCTATCTTCCCACGCTTTTAGTGCCGGAAACTCATCGAGAGGACTTTTCGGATAGTCTTCGCCACCCAACGACCATCGGGCAAGTGCAATCCAGCCCCAGTGGGCAATATCGGCAATGGTACACTTCTCGCCTACCAGGTACGGATGTCCACTGTCGCGCAGATGCTTGTCGAGAACACCATACAGCCTCTTGGTCTCCGTTTGGTACCGGTCGATGGCATATGGTATCTGCTCTCCAGCGTATCTGAAGAAATGATTGGCTTGACCTTGCATCGGTCCTACGCCTTGAAGACCAAAATCGCCAGGTCAATCATCTGTCCAGAAGTCCCTAATTAATTCTACTCACCAGCATTCATAAAGAACAACCAATTATTCGTCTCGACCCACTCCCTAGAGCCGCGCGGATAAGAGATCTTATTATCGGGATCATATCTGTCCACGAGGTACTGCATGATGCTACCACTTTCGAAGACCCGAATCTCCTTGCCGTCTGAGAAAGCGTCGGTGATGGCTGGGATTCTCATGTTAGGATTGATTTCTTGGAACCATTCGGACTTTTGTTCGTTGTTGGCGACGTCGACTTTACGGACTGTATATGGGATGCCGAGTTCTTCTAGGGTAATGGAAATTTTGATGCCGTTTGCTGGGCTAGAAGGTCAGCGGACAGTCGAGAGAATTGGTTGGAAAAGCTTACGCGTTTGGCCTGTGTAGAGAACGAGGTTTGGAGAAGACATGCTTAATTTGGCCCAGAAAGTGACTACTGTGAGTCAAGAGTTTACACTGCTCAGAACACTCATGTTGCTAAACTGTGCCGCTCGCAGAAATGACCGTTCCTGCAGGATCCTTCCACTCCATATCATTAGTCAGCTCATGCACGCAAGTGGATCGCCGGTATGTTGTACAAGACGTCGAACGCGAACTGAACCATTCTATCGAGACTCATCCAAGAAGAATTCTGGTAACATGAGACTAGGTATGATTCAATATGCAGTACCCAGACCTTGCTCTAGGCAGTCGAGAGCGTCTCCCAGCAAAGCAAAAAAAAGATATGTGGTCCCACTACGAATCGAACGTAGATCTCCTGCGACCTGAGAAGCCCCCAAGATCCCAACAATTGTTTGAACATGATACCCTGACGGAATACCAGAAGTAGAAGCCCCCAAGATCCCAACGATTGTTTGAAACATGATACCCTAACGGAATACCAGAAGTCGAATGACAAGCAGGCAGACGCGGGAGGGGTGCGCAGTGCTACAGACAACTTAATGTCCAACACTGCGTCCCACACGTGCTTTCAGGCAGGTATGCTTTCCATTGCACCATGGAACCGATTTGTGCAGGAAGTGAATTCTCAGTTGTATTTGAGGCCTACATTGCTGGTTGGTCTGGGCTCCATGTGAGATAACGTGGCATGTGATGGGCATAGGGCTTGTTCTAGCTTGACGAATTGATCTGATCAGATGGCAAAAAGAGTTGATGATCGCACTGCAAATTAGACGCAGATTTCCTTGATTCATGACAAATCGGCTACTACAGCAGTAGACGGAATTCTTGCTCGTGCCATTCGACAGCTGCCTCGCAGCTGCTGGTATGCAAAACTGTCATAGTGCGACCGTCGAGCTATGTCAAGATATGCTCAGCGTGATACCGTAGTGGCGGAGTCGTTCTTTCTACTACTTGTTTCGTATCTTAACCTGACATGAGAAGACCGTGAAGTAAAGCTGAGTACACTTATTTCGTGCCAAACAATGACAGCCTCGGCAAGAGTGGTGTCGAGCGGCAGTAGGACTGTCCTGAAAGCTTGCAATAACCGTTCAAAGTTCATTTGTTTTCCATAGTTTTCGATTGTGTTGCGCTCTCGCCTCACCTCACAAGAGAGCTACGACAGCCATACCGGCGCCGAGTAAGCCTCCAGCAACAGCAAGCGGAGCCTTGGTCTGCATTGCACCAGCTTCGACCGTGGTGCTCGTACCGGTTGCAGTGATAGTCGGACTGCGAGTAGCTTCGGCGGTGGTAGCAGAAGTGATCGTCGATCCAGCAGCTGCATCAATCTCATGAGTAATCTTGTTCCACAGCCCATACATGGGCAGTACTCACCATTGGTAGTAGTAAATGTAGAAATGCTAGAAGCAATGGCACCGGCTTCGCTTGTGATTGTGGAGACAATCGATCCAGCTTCATTAGTCGCAACGGTATAAACACTGTTGCCAACAGAAGTGACGAAGGTGTAGATCTCGCCATTGATCGAAGTAGCTTCGCTGTAGAGACTACCAGCAATCGATGTGGCGAGAGAGTATTGTGAACCAGCGATCGAGGTTGCTTCGCTCCATATCTTGGGACCCACAGACTACAATATGCATTGTCAGCCACTTAAAGGGGTATGACTCGGACGTAGATACTCACGGAAGCTATACTCGCTGCGTTCTCACCATATACCGAAGCGATGCTGGCAGCTGCAGAAGCAGCAGTCTATCCGGCACGTATACCGGCGTCAGCAGCACTTTGGTCTGCTTGAGCGGCCTGGTTGGCAGCATCTTGGCCCGCTTGGGCGGCATCTTGACCAGCTTGTATGCCTTGATTGGCTGCGTTAATTCCTGCGTTTGCGGCATCTTGTCCGGCTTGAATGCCTGCGTTGGCAGCGTCGATGCCTGCTTGTACTGCTGGGTCCTGATCTGCTAGAGAGCAGACGGCTAAGGTGAGGAGAAGCTGAATTCGAGCTGGCAGCAGCATTTTCGCTGTATGACTCTGCTGTCTGGATCCGGCAATAGATACAGATACTCAGGCTTGAAGGATATTGCTGCAAAGCTACTATTGTCACTCGATGCTTTGCTCCTGAGGGCTGTCATGATGTATCTCGCCACAGGGCAAGATTTATATAGACAGTGAAGTCGTGATAGAGCCGCAAAATGCTGCAAGTCCGAAGCAGAGCGAGTGGTCCATGTTCGCATGCCTGAGCAGCTGAGCCTACGAAAGCCACAGGTACGCTTACGTAGATGCCAGGATGCATCCTGATGATGGACCACTGGGCCAAGACCTGAAAGAAAGCGGACGAGACGCCATCCGGATCTTCTTTGCATAAGCTCGTGTATAAGCTCTGCCACTCGGTGGCACAAGCAGGAACGAAGCTTGAACGAGAACTCTCCTTGAGGTGTTTCAGGCTGGGCTGTGAAGCCTCATTTCTGCCTTGGTCGAAATTGCAATTGACATGCGACCACCCCAGATACATTTCCATTGTGAGAGCGAATCTCCATTGCATCATGAGATTGCTGGTCTCTGGGCTTCAGCAAGATCCGGGTGGATTCGTGCGATGAGTGTCAATTGACGCAAGCGGCTCTAGACTCTATAAAAGCAACCTGAACCGGATAAACCGCGTCCGAGGCCTCGAATTTACCGGCGATGGCTTCAAGCTGTCGACTGTATCACTACCAGCGGGTGAGTCGGATTCTGCGACGCGATGGACAGCCGGTCCGCCAAGCTTCGACATCAACAGCCAAAGTGTCGTGTTTCATCTAGACAGGCCACGGACATATCAAGTGTAAGACTGAGCCTCAGGATGAGGCGTATCGTTTGCCAATATGAGGTGTAGTTCGTCCTGCGGAACGTCTTATTCCGGATCACCGTTCAATCCCTGCAAAGCATGTTCCATGATCCTGACATTAAACTGTCTTCACACCTTTTCGTGTTTCTCAACGCTGATGTGCTCTTTCATCGTAGCAGGAGATTCCATGTCGTCTGCCGTGACGTTGAAATCTTTGCGTAAGCCAGCGAAGCCAGGTCTAACGAACAGATAGTCGACTTGTTCAAGAGTCTTGCCGCCAGTCTCCGGGCACAAGAGGAAGACGAAGATGATTGCGACTACGTTTCCGCTGATGACCCAGAGCCAGAAGTACCAGCCGATGTGATCGAATCCGATTGGACCAGCAAAGACAGTAATAAAGGTCATGAGCCACTCGCCAAAAGCGGTTGCCGCAGCGCCGATGTGTCGATACTCCAAAGGCGCGATTTCAGCACAGTACAGCCAGACACAGCCTTGCCAGCTCCAGCCGAAGACGAATAGGAAGAGAAAGATGAAGGCAACTGCTGTCCATTCAATCGATTCCGTACCGGTGCCGGTCGCGACCAAGGCAGTGAAGATGGTGATGAGGACCGTCATGGTCATGGCCCCATAGAGAAGGATCGACCTTCGTCCCACCTTTTCGACAGTGAAGTACAATGGCACGCATCCGAGGGCGAAGAAGATGTTCAATACTCCAGATAAGAGGGAGACAAGCGACGGCTGAGCGACTGTGGAGAGGATGACGCTGCTGTAGTAGGCGATCAGGCTCGAGCCCATCCATTCTCGGATCATTGGGAGCCAGAAACACATGCACAGTCGCCGTATGATCTTCATTCTTGTCTTGTCCACGATGCCCATTGTCAGGAATTGCTTCCAGTCCAGACTTGCATTCGCTTCGAGTTCAGCTTCGATGGCAGCCAGGATCTCACTACGGGTGCGCTGAACTCTCGGATCGTTGACATCGGTGTCGTGAAGCTGAGCGAGAGCGGCGTCGCCTTCTTCCCATCTGTTGCGTGCGTAGTACCAACGCTGGGACTCATTAGCAGGTGTCCAAGCACAATTGGAAATTTCATCCTACTGGCGTATCAGGTAGAAACAGCATCAGACCGCCACTGATTATGGCGAAGATGCATTGAAATATGATTGGAACTCTCCAAGAAGCCTGCGTTTGCATTTTGGTAAAGCCATAGTCGACCCAATATGCCAGCGGAACACCCGAGATGAGCAGTATTGCGTTGAGGGCATTCGCTGGTCCACGATCTCCAATCTCGACACCTGTCTCAGATAGATAGGTGGGCACAGCGCTTGATATGGCTCCGATGGAGACGCCTTGTACCAGTCGGCCAACGATGAGCTGAGCAACAGAGTAAGAACTGGCTTGTATCACCGAGCCAATGATTGCCGCGATGTTGCCGAGAATGACGGTTCCACGGCGACCCATTCGAAATGCAAAGAAAGCGACGACCAGTGCAGTTACACAGGCTGCTAAGTCATAGCTGGCCACGATCATTGGGATGACAGTATCATTTGAGGGATTGCCGATGGCGTCCAGAAATGGCTTGTGCAAGATGATACCGCCGAGCACGCCAGCATCATACTGTGATCGTATCAACTCAATAGCACTAATGGACCAGGACCGTAGTGTACTCACTCCATACATCATGAATGAAGTCCCACAGACAATCTTCATCAGCAGATAAAGTCGCCTTCCACGAAGGCTAATCTTGGCTGCTAACATCGTGAATGTGCGTTGTCTGGAGGTACGGCCAGTCGATGGTGGACGCTGGGTTTCAAGTTCATCTCTTCGATCATAAAGACTTGAGCTTCTTTCATTGCTTCGAAAGATCGGCAATAGATCCTTCCTCGCCTATGTCGGCGTGCATTCGGATGAAGATTGCCTTGGTTGATCTGCAGTCCCCGCACGTGTCGCCCATGGGGATTTTTCGGCTATGCGACACAGCATGATGTCTCGCAAATGATATAGGATCTCAGCATGCCAGGCCATGCAAGCTTCCAGTGCGAGGCTTGACTCTTTTCGCTGTACCTGCCATCCTGGATAGATTGGCAGGTGCGGCGATGGTTGTTGTATATGGTACTCAAAGCACCGCTCTTTTCAGGTCAAGGCCAGACTTCGCCTTAGATGACTGCACGATTGTCCGTTGTATCCTGGTAACAGAAGTGACGTTACCGAGCAGAACTGCTCGGATCGAGCTCATCTGAGTTTTATGACCTCTTCTTCCAGTCCCATATTGAATACTTCTCCGTTGTTGAGACCAGGGATGTAAGCAGTCCCAATGAAGTAGTAGCTTCCATCATCTCTTCCGCTAGGCCTGATGATCCATGGCAGATGTGCACCTATGGCAACGGCCACTTTATCGGCAGCTCGCATGATCTTTGGCCCAGAACCTACCAGTCCACAACTCATGGCGAAGAAGCAGCGATGAAATGAGTGTCGTGCAATCAAGTCGGCAAAGTCCTCGTAGCGATCGAATTCTGTACCCCGTGTGGAACTCGTCTTCTCATCCTGTAACCAACCTCGCAGATCTCGCAAAGCCTGTGCTGCTTGGCGCAGATTACTGAAACATCGGTACCACCAGCCACCGGTGAGTATTTCTACGGCATCTTTATCGAACGGCACTGTGCTCGTAGACTTCGATGCCAATAGCGTTTCCACGGATTCCAACGCAATTCTCAGAGCATTCAGATCGTACACATAAAACTTTCCCAATGGCACCTTAACATCACATAGCTCAGGCAGAACCAAGCTTCTTATTAACAGAACTCTGTTGTCTTGCCCTGCGACAACATTCAACCTTTGCTCGATACCGGGACCGGTCAACCCAGCGGACACTTCCTGCCAATCAAGTCTACAAGAGTCCTTCATCACATCTCCCTCTTGATCCCATGGAGCAGTCCAAGATGTTCTTTCTTCCGCAGACATATCTGCCTCTTCTCTGTGACAGATTTTGTTCAATATTTGGTCGGTTTTCGAGGTCATGAGTGCATAGATTGTGGCATCCCTGAACACAGCTCCTATGGATTTCCTGTAATCTACAGCCAGCAGATTCGAGATCTCATGGCTTCCGCAATTCATGAGAAGCATGTCCCTGACTGCGAAGACCCGGTCGTGTCGTTCCTTAGTTCCCAGTTGTTGTGCTAGGGTGAATGCATCATAGACGTTCAAATTCTCGCGCCTCACGTGTATGCTCCTGACGATCAATTGCATCCAACACAAGGTATAAAACCCGTCTTTGGCTTCTTCACGCCAGGACCAAAGCGTCGAGCCAACCCCTGCCGCTGAACAGATGTCCAATAATTGCCGAAAGTCGCATTCCATATCGCCAAAACATACGAGATTTTCCTTTGCAAGGCAGGCTTCTTGCATAACCCAGAGTCGTCTGCGTTGAATCAGCGCTGACGGCAAAATACAGTCGGATCGACCTACGTGAACCAGGGGCGCTCGAAGAGCTGCCCTAAAGGTGTGACATCTGCCTCAATGAGTGGTGACGAGGCAAACCAGCTGTTGGGTGTAACTCGATTCTTTTTCCAGCGATCCTGTTCCTCGTCTGATGCGAGACTCATCGCCATTGAAATCTTGACAATCGCTGCTTCCAAAGCATTGAATAAAGTATTAGTCACGTTTCCTGGATGGTTGCCAAGGTAGATCAGATTTCTAATGCCACAGCTGTAGATCCGACCCATCAAAGTGACTTGCTTCGATCGCTCATCAAGGTTCTTCTGGTTTATGCATACAGCATCAATCCACAACGTGCGTTGCTCTGTTGGAAGCCTCATACGCTTGATGGCTTGCTTGGTGGAGATCGGAACGTCGACTGCTCGACCATTGAGAAAGATTCGTCTTTGCGCTCTGGGATCTCCCCAAACATAGGATATGGTCTCGAAGGGTATCAGAGGCTGTTTGTCCAGAGAGTGCACTTTCAGCGTGCAATGGACAGGATCGTCGCGTCGGCCGGGCTTGAGAACGAGAACGCGGAACTCGTTCTCGCTGAGAGGCTCGTAAATCTTGCGTTTTCGTGCCATCGCATCTGGGTATCGCTGGCAAAATCTCGGTCTGTCATGCTGTGTTGTCAGGATGTCAGTGCGAGGAGACTGATAATGGGTATCCGCGGAGGAATGGCGCCATGAGCGGCAGTGCAAAGGCTGTACAAATGTAAGCCATCATGCAAGCCTTAGAAATGGCTGCTGGCGGCTCGAGAAGCATCAGATTTCGCCTGCGGCATAGAGATAGCTTTCCAACTGTCACTGCAGCAAGATCACACGTCAAGTATCTCATGGTAGATGGAACTCTTCTTTGGAACGCGTGATGGACGGAAGAAAGATGACTGGAAGATCGAGCAAGTCGTGTTGTCGGCGACGTCCAGCTCTGGAGTCATGCAGCTGTGACGCCAAAGAATTGCTGACTCAGGTTTCGTGGAACTTGATTCACCGTCTCTACAACCACTTTCTGCATTACATTCAACATGAGCGAAAAGAAAGGCGCATACGGCGGCAAAAGCGCAGGCGACACAGACTTCCGCCGAACATGGGACCGTGAAGAATACGCAGCACGCGCAGCCGACCGCGATGCGAAAATCAAAGAAGAAGGCAAAGCCCGGCATGAAGCAGCATTAGCAGGAAAGAAATACATCCGTCGCGCCTCCACACCTCCAGACGCCCGCGACACAGAAGCTCGGAAACAGCGCCTAAACGTCGCGGACCAAGTCGGAAAAACACAAATCGTCCCCGCTGGAGCAGGACAAGGCAAACGAGGCAAAGGTGCAGGTTTCTACTGCGATGCTTGTGATTTGACTTTCAAGGATAATTTGCAATTCGTGGAGCATTTGAATAGTAAGCAGCATCTTGTTGCTACGGGGGAGAGTGGTGAGGTTAGGAGAGCCACTTTGGAGGAAGTGGAGGAGAGGTTTGAATATTTGAAGAGGAAGAGGGATGAGGAGGCTGCGAGGGATACGGTGGATTTGCAGACGAGGATAAGTACTGCGAAGGAGCAGGAGGAGAGGGAGAGGGAGGAGAAGAGGAGGAAGAGGAATGAGAAGAGACGGAAGACGAAGGATGGGATGGGACATCCGGAGGTTAAGGTTGAGGGTGACGGGGTTATTTGTTGATTGGTTATATGGTTGTGCATCTGAGCTGCGGCCTGTACGAAGGCAGACCAAGTGCCTTCAACGAGGTCTATCTTACAGTATTCTGAAATTAGCGAGGCGTTGGTGGAACTGTTTTATGCATACTGCAGCATTCCAGACTGCATGAGATAGCTTAGAGGTGGCTAACAAATTTGGGCTGATTTCGAGCCAGTCTCCCCAAAAGTTTAGAGAGTCCCCGGCTGACAGAGCTCGTGGACATCAGAATATGTCTATAGAAGACGATGCAGCTCCGTCTTGATACTGGCGATGCAAAGTCGTTCCTTTTCCATCGTACAGAAATTGATTCATTCCCATGCTCGTGCCTTCCTCACCTTCTCCACAAAAATTATGCCTGAATTGGTGCCTTACATGGACCCTTGAAACGCCAACCGCAGTTTGGCAAGCGCGGCGCGCGACTGTTTACGTTCTCTGTTTTGGCTTGCTTCGAGCAGCACAAACATTCTCTGCCCGCCCAACGACTGTCACAGCGTCGTGGCAAACATCATATCTTGCCCGTTGGATAGGCAGAACTGTGACTTGATGTCACAAGTGCGGCTGCGATCGATACATCGCGGCATCTAACCAATACCAACAGCACATACGCGAGCAGCCTGGGAGAACCGACATAGCCAAAATGTCCGACGACTCGATGGAGGCGTCTGCCTTCGAGATGGACGCGTCTTCTGATTTCGAGCCGGCAGTCAAGCCAGTGAGTCTGACTTCACCTGCGAGATCGCGATCACATGCGATGCTTTTCTTCTCACCTCACATGCGCTAACAATCCTCACTTAGAAAGCGAAGGCTGCACCTAAAAAGGCCGCCGCTCCAGCCAAACCAAAGGCCACTAAACAGACAACACTGAAGACTACAAAGGCCGCGCCGAAAGCAGCTGCTAAAGCCGCGCCGAAGCCAAAGAAGCGCGCGAAGCCTGATTCCGACGATGAGAACACAGACATAGACGCGATCGACTCAAATAACGACGCCTCGTTACTTTCGAATACACCACCGTCGGCCAAGAAGCAGAAGAAGGCGCCGGCCGCAAAGAAGTCTTCTGGTCAGCCACTTGCGGAACTCGCAAACGAAAGCTTCAATATGGACGTGCCAGTGGAGCAGAAGGCGAAGAAGGGGTCGGAGCAGTATGAGAAGCTGACGCAGCTGGAGCATATTCTAAAGCGTCCAGACACGTACATTGGTTCTGTAGAGCAGACTACGGAGCAGATGTGGGTCTACAACTCCGAGACTGAGTCTATGGAGAATCGCAAGGTGACTTTCGTACCCGGTCTTTACAAGATTTTTGACGAAATCTTGGTCAACGCTGCAGACAACAAGCAGCGCGACAAGAACATGAACGAGTTGTGCGTGTGGGTCGATGCAGAGAAAGGCGTCATCTCAGTGAAGAACAATGGAAAGGGTATTCCGATCGAAATGCACACGAAAGAAGGCATCTGGATCCCGGAAATGATCTTTGGCCATCTTTTGACTTCTTCCAACTACGACGACAATGAGGCGAAGACAACCGGTGGTCGCAACGGTTACGGTGCGAAGCTCACCAACATCTACTCTACGCAATTCGAGCTCGATACAGTGGACTCCAAGTCGAAGCAGCGGTATCGACAGACATGGCGCAAGAACATGAGCGTAATGGAGAAGGCGAAGATTGACAAGGTCAAGCTAGATGACTACACTCAGGTCACTTTCCGACCCGACTTCAGCAAATTTGGCATGGAGAAGATGGACGCAGATTTCGAGGCACTGGTGAAGCGTCGAGTCTACGATATGGCTGGTACCGCCAAGGGTGTCAAAGTTTATCTCAATGGCGAGCGCATCAAGATCTCGAGATTTAAGCAATACATGGAGATGTACACAAAGGCGATCAAGACGGAAAACATTGTCAACGATGGCAGTGCACCAGAGCAGGTCATCTTGACCGACAACCCTCATGAGCGATGGGAAATCGGGTTCGCAGTGTCCGACGGATCCTTTCAGCAGGTCTCTTTCGTCAACTCGATCGCGACCACATCTGGAGGCACGCACGTCAACTACATCGCAGATCAGATTTGCGACAAGCTCGAAGAAATTGTCAACAAGAAGAACAAGGGTGGTGTCAAGCTGAAGAAGGCCCAACTCAAGAATCACATCTTCTTGTTTGTGAATGCATTGATCGTGAACCCAGCTTTCACATCGCAGACCAAGGAGCAGCTCACCACCAAGGTCACTGCATTCGGCAGCAGACCACAAGTCAGCGAGAAGTTCCTCAAGGATATTGCGAAGACCGAGGTCGTCAACAATATCTTACACTTCGCTCAGCAGAAAGCTGACAAGGTGCTGTCGAAATCCGACGGTGGCCGACGACAGCGCATGAACCATTCCAAGCTTACAGATGCCAACAAGGCCGGCACCAAGGATGGTCATAGATGCACACTGGTCCTGACTGAAGGTGACTCAGCCGCGCTTCTCGCTCTGGCTGGTCGAGCTGTGGTCAATCCTGACCTGTTTGGTGTCTTCCCTCTGCGTGGTAAGGTGCTCAATGTCCGCGATGCATCTGTCGACCAGATCTCGAAGAATCAAGAAATCCAAAACATCAAGAAGTTCATTGGTCTTCAGCACAAGAAGGAGTAC